>SJXO01006097.1:57281-70648 GCA_006408615.1 Connochaetes taurinus
TTTTTTTTTTTTTTTTTTTACCACCGATGTTCTGAAGCAGTCATTTTCTTTAAGTCCATTGCACAGCGACCTCCTTAAGGACAGATCCTGGGCCTCATTTGCCTGGATCTCACACAGTGTTTGCTGAAAGAGCCATAGGTACATGTGGCAGTTGGTCGTCAGCCAGTTACTTTATTTCCTCAAGCCTCCCAGGAGCCCAAGGCCGTGTGGACGGCAGCATCAGCATTTCTCAGCTCCAGATCTCGGGCACCTCCTGCCAGGACTGTGTTTTGCTGTTCCTTCCTCTCCTGCGCCCCCACCCTTCAGCCCTCCCCTCGGTGACATGGTCCCTGAGCAGCAGACCCCCGTGATCGTGACATGCAGGCACCGGCGTGGCAGACTCCCAAACAAGCCCCGGGACTCTGGTCGTGCGGCATCCTTCCTGCCAGGAGTCCCCCTCCCACAGTGCGCTGAGCCTCTGAAGGCTCCCCCGCCTCCCCTTGCAAGTCCAGCGCACTGAGGTGTCTCCACGGGTCACGGCTGCACCCCCTCGCATCTCCGAGTGGCTCGGTGGGGACTGAGGTGCAGCGCCCAGCCCGTCACCCTGGGTGTGCCTTCGCCCTCTCCCGCGGGCAGCGTGGATGCCCTCCCTGTCTGGGGAGCGGAGGAGCCCTGCTGGCTACGGTGGCTCACCGTTGCTCCTTTCTGCTGCCTGCCTGGTCCTCTTGTGTAGTGGGTGCTCACGTATTCTTCACGTGAGTTAATCTAGTCCAAACCCTTTCTTTTACAGGCAGGGGAGCCCTTCTCTTGCTGGTGGAGGACTGAGGTGGCTGGGAGCTGTGGCCCTGCCCCAGTGGCGGGCGGTGAATGCTCGGCTCCAGCTCCCCAGCCCAGGGTCCTCGCGATCCTGGCCTGCCGGCGGCTCAGCCCTCACATCAGGTGTTTCTGTGGAACGGAACTCGGTCACTTGTTAACAGCAGTGATCGAATGAGATACGTTTTGGCGAGAGTTGGCAGGGCTCGTGACTTTATACCTTCTGGATTTAAAACCCATGCATCCATAAGACTCTTAATTTCCTACAAAACACTTGCTGAGAGTTCCATCTTGGGCTTCACTGTGCCTTTTTGAATAATCTTGACTGTAAGGAATTAGGTTTGGGGGGCACCCTTAGGAACAGCATTGCCAGCCTCTGGTTTTGTTTCATTCTGTGTTTACAAAGCAAGTTGAGTAACTGTGTGTATGAGGCTGCACAGAGATGCCAGTGGTGTTTATACTCAGCTTTTTTGTTTGTTTCAGTTTTCATTACAGGCAGCCAAGAGATTGATCCACCACCATCTTTTCATCATATATTACGATCCCTCACATTCACAGTGTATTTTTCCATTGAGAGAGGAGTAGATAGAGGAACTTGGGCGTTTTGACTTAGAATTAAGGTTGAACTGAAGTAAATATCCTTGTGTTACATAGCAGTTGTTGTGTACACTTCAAAATAGATGTTTCTTACCTAGAGGCCTCAGCTGAAATTCCTGTAAGAAGCTGATTGATCAGTTTATCTGTCAGATAATGATCTCCAGCAAATAGAAAGACTTGTCTGTTTAGATGTGGTAAGCTAAGTGGAGCTGCCCTCATTTGTTAGTTTACCCTGATTTATCAGTCCTTGAGGCTAAGGTAACTGATTCAAATATACTATCATAGAACATTTTGAGGTCTCATGGTTAAAATTACAGTGGACACATCAGTATCCAGGTAGTCATTTCTCTTCCAGCTTCCTGTTGAACCCAGTCAAAGTCACCACACATCCCCACCCCTGGCAGGTGTTTCTAGAGCGTGAGGTGTAGGGGGTTAGGACCTCCACCGCGGATGTGATGCCAGGGATGGAGAGATGCAAGCCCCTTGCCTCCTGCCGCCCCATGCGGGTAGAGCGGGCCCCTTGGGAGGAGTGGACCAGGTCCGTGGCCATGGTCTGATGACAGACAAGTGCACCAGGAGCCTGGTTCTGAGCCAGGCAGAACTGGTAGCCACAGCAGCCTTGCCTGGGGCCCTTTAAAAACTGCGGGACACTGCCTTGCCCAAGCCTGCACAGCTTTGCTACCGTGTCCTAACCCAGCGTGGCCTAGGAAGCAGCAACTTTGCTGGAGCCTGTTCAGGACACTTGTCTTTTGTCCTGAATCCTGTTAAGTCTGTTCTTAGGTATATCTGCTCCATAACATGTAAATAACAGGTGTGTGATGCCATCTAGCCCAGAGGTGTGTGTGTATGTGTGTGTGTGGCTTAGAAAGAATGCCTGAACTTGCCAGTACGAGGTTCTGGTGGAAGAAATGGGTTAGAGAGGAGAGTATGGCTCCCTCCTACTTAGGGAGGAGTGTGGGCCTGTGGCCCCTCTGCAGAGAGGTCAGCTATAGCAGGGCTTCTGTGCTGAGGGCCACTTGTGGACTTACAATAACTTGGGCTGGTCACGTCTGGAGGGGATGGGAAGCTAAGGAGGTGATGGAGGGGGCTGGTACCAGGTGTGAGTACCTGGGAGCTGGTAGTCCTGTGGTTGGTGGGAGCAGAGGAGGGGTCCCACCCTGCTGGGCGCTCAGCCTATCCTAGGCTGGGCAGCTTCTCCAAGACATTCCTGTCCCAGCCATGAAGATGCCCTTCCCTCCCAGTCCTAGTTGAAGGGGTCGCCCTGCAGTTCTTTCCAGGGGAGAACGTGGTCTGCGTGTCCATCTGCCACACCAGAAGCATCTGGAAGGCAGGGATCTGGCCTTGCCTTAGGCTTTGTGGCCCAGCAGGACCAAGAGCTGCGAGGAGGCAGGCAGTGGTTCCCAGATGTTTGGGGAGTGAGGAGGCAGGTATATAGCCCCTTCACAGCCCTGGGGCCAGGTAAGAAAGCCGGAAGGGAACCACCGCTCAACTTGTTGCGTGGGCTCTGCTGCTCCGCGCTTACTCTCGCTCAGTTTTCACCTTCCCTCTGCTCGGTGGGTGTCTTGGTCGTTTTCACAGTGAGGAGGCTGACCTGGAGTGCTCCCACTCCTGTCTCCCCCCAGCTCTGCTGGGCCCAGGTTTTCATGTCTCCTCGCTACAGGAGGCTCCCCTTCCCCAGACTCCCTGCCTCTCTCATCACAGCTACCAGCTGCTGTTTTCCTCTCTGCCTCTGCTCCTCAAGTTCTTCATGCAGAACTAGGGAACCCCCTTCAGGGCGTGCAGATGTGTGTGTGCACACACGACTTTTCTGGGGAGGAGGGTCTGGGCCGTCATGTCCTCAGAGGGATATGTAGCTCCCTAGTGTCAGAACCAGCACACTGGCTGACCCCTGGAGCAGTTCTGAGGCTCTGTCTCCCTGCCAGCCCAGTGCCAAGGGCAGCTCGCCCAACCACCTTGGGGGTCCTGCCCGAGGGCCACACTGAGGTCAGTGACGAGCGTACTGCAGACCTCCTGCCTCCCGGGCGCAGAGTCCCCCTCAGGCCCTGACGCTAGGGCTTGGGGGCTGCTCCCTGGGCTCCCTTCTCCCCCACCTTGTCATTTCCTTGCTTAACTGTTTCCATATCGGTCCTGGACCAGTGTCTGTCTGCAGTGAGAAGGAGGGGCAGAGAGACCTGTGAAGCTGGAGAGGACCTGGAGGTTCCATCCCACAGACCCAGGAGGAGAGGCTGCCAGCCTTGCCTGTGGCCTGGCAGCAGGGGTGTGGGCTGGGCCAGCCGCCGGTCGCGATGCACTCAGTCCTCTGCGGGCTCCTGTGTTGTCTCAGGGCTGGGATGGGAACAGGAGCAACCTGGAGGGTCCTGGGGTGAGCCTGGATGTTACTCATCTGCCTGAGGCCACCCAGAGGGTCCCTGTTGCCAGCATGGGCCCTGCAGGGGGCCACGGCAAGCAGGATCAGGAGCCGGCAACTCGGCCTCACTCTTGAGCCAGATTGGCTCCCCAAAGTATGTAACCCCTTGTTCTTGACACTTCCGTGCACTAAGATAAAAGGGCAAGTACACAGGCTCCAGTATGGAACACCTAAACCATATATTATTCTGTACAAGCACTTACTCATAAAGCCTATAATTAACTGCCTAATTTCATGGAAATGCTTGATGTTTAGGAAGTTATTAGGTTCCAGAAAAAAAAAAAAAATCTGATCTGACCTGAGATTAACTAATACCATTACTACCTTCTTCATTTAAAATGTTTATAAATTAAAATGTTCTCCAATCAGCTTCTGTTTCAATGGATTCAATGGACAGAAATAAAATGCCTGCTTAGTAGAAGCTCATCATTACATGATAGGTAAGTTGAGCTGTTCCTCCAGTCAGACTGGACCCTGGTAACGGTAATGAAGCTCCTGAGAGCAGTTCTTTGGTCTTCCTGACGCAGCCGAACCCCAGCCTAGTGCTGCTGCGAGGTTCTTGACACAACCTTCACAGACTCCACCCTCGTGTTCTTTACTGAGATGTTTACAAAGTCAGGTAAAGTTTGGAAATGATCAGTGGAGGATTGCTTCCCCATTCAACACGTATTTTTGGAGCACCTGAAAGGGGCCAGCATCATGCCAGCACATGGGAGCCCAGATGATGAGGAGTGTTCCTGGGAGCAGAAAGAAGTGGGGCTGTGGTGGGGAGGCCAGGTGTGTGGAGACTGGGTAGGGCTGTGGGTGACTGAGGACCTCCACGTTCTAAATTCAAAATGTGCACAATTCCCAGAGTGTGAAATTCTGGTGCGCCACTGTGTGCATTACTGGGTGTGGGGCTCAAACTTGAGTGGGCGTCAGAATTCCCTGGAGGGCTAGTTAAAATATTGCCGAGCCTTCCAGAGTTTCTGATGCCTTAGGGCTGGGATGGAGCCTGAGACTCTGATTCTAATGCAGATAATGTACATACTGCTGGTTTGGAAACTCCCTTAGAACCACTGTGTTTGAGTATTAAATCTAGGCTCTTCCATGGCAGATGGGAGAGAATGAGAAAAATCTGACAGTAAGAGATGTTACAGAAACCGCCTACCTACTTGTCCATAGTTGTGTGTAGAGAAGTTCTAGTGATTCTTAGAAGCCACGTGTGAAATGAGTCCCCTTGTTTTATAGGCTTCAGCAGTACGTGAATTGAGAACTTCCAGATGTACAAGCTGGGTTTAGAAAAGGCAGAGAAACCAGAGATCAAGTTGTCAACCTCCACTGGGTCATGGAGAAAGCAAGGGAGTTCTGCTTCATTGACTCCACTAAAGCCTTTGACTGTGGATCATAACAAACTGGGAAATTCTGAAAGAGATGGGAATTCCAGACCACCTGACCTGCCTCTTGAGAAACCTGTAGCAGGTCAAGAAGCTATAGTTAGAACCAGACACCGAACAACTGACTGGCTCAAAACTGGGAAAAGAGAACAACAAGACTGGATATTGTCACCCTGCTTATTTAACTGATAGTCAGAGTACATCATGCTAAAGGCTAGACTGGATGATTCACAAGCTGGAATCAAGATTGCCGGGAGAAATAGCAACAACCTCAGATTGGCAGGGGATACCACTTTAATGGCAGAAAGTGAAGAGGAACTAAAGAGCCTCGATGAGGGTGAAGAGAGTGAAAAAGCTGGCTTAAAACTCAACATTCAAAACCTAAGGTCATGGCATCTGGTCCCATCACTTCACAGCAAATAGATGGGGAAACAGTGGAGGCAGTGAGAGACTATTTTCTTGGCTCCAAAATCGCTGCAGATGGTGACCACAGCCATGAAATTAAAAGACACTTGCTCCTTGTAGGAAAGCTATGACAACCCTAGACAGCATATTAAGAGGCAGAGACATCACTGCCAACAAAGGTCCGTCTAGTCAAAGCTATGGTTTTCCCAGTAGTCATGTATGGATGTAAGAATGTTGGACTATAAAGAGGGCTGAGCACCAAAGAATTGATGCTTTCAAACTGGGGTGTTGGAGAAGACTCTTGAGAGTCCCTTGGACTACAAGGAGATCAAACCAGTCAATCCTGAAGGAAACCAACCCTGAATATTCATTGGAAGGACTGATGCTGAAGCTGAAGTTCCAATACTTTGGCTACTTGGTGTGAAGAGCTGAATCACTGGAAAAGACCCTGATGCTGGGAAAGATTGAAGGCAAGAGGAGAAGGGGGCAGCAGAGAATGAGATAAGATTATTGACTCAATGGATAAACAAAATTCTTAAACAGATGGGAGTACCAGACCACCTTACCTGTCTCCTAAGAAACCTGTATGTGGGTCAAGAAGCAACAATTAAAATGACATGGAACTACAATGGACAGTGAACATGATTTTGAGCAAACTCTGGGAGATGGTGGAGGACAGAGGAGCCTGGCGTGCTACAGTCCATGGGGTCGCAAAGAGTCAGACATGACTTAGCGACTGAACAACAACCCAGCTTATGGGTAGCCTTGCATAGCTCTCTGTGTGTTATGTGATCAAAGATTACAAATCTTTCCTACCACATGACAAGCTGGCTCTACATCTAGGCCTGTATGTCTCTAATTATCTTTTACAACTGCCTAATTTAAGTTGGGCACAGACAAAACCAGTAGCCTGTAGTTCTATTATCCTGCTGTTATTATTCTTCAAGCTAGTTTAGCAGCTTGTAGATAATATGTCTGCCAAACATTAATCATGACAGCCCTGACTGACTCTGGCTGTTCCGGCCAGCATGCGCCTCGGCACTGCCCACAAGGCAGGCGGCCAGCGGTGCGTCCCACAGATGTGAGAAGGACAAGCAGCATTTTCCGAAGTGCTGATGGCAGGTGGTCAGGCTGGGTGCAGCCTGAGGTCCTAGGGTGGCCCGAGGGAAACTCAGCCCGTGGATGCAGCCTGGGCTTCTTGGGGGTTAAGCTGTCGTTCCCTGCTTTAAAAAAGGAAATCAAATGAATCAGCTAGGAGATGAGTGTAAGTTTGTACCCAGTGGGGCTGCTGCCGGCCCAGGAGCTACTCTGAGAGCCACCAACATGGAGTCATCCTGGGATGTCTTCTGCCCGCTAAAAAGAAGAATCAGTTACGTTAAAAAAAAAAAAGTTTTATCGAGGTGTAATTATTATAGAAAAATTGCACATTTTATTGTTTACAACATGATAGGTTTGATTGTTATCACTGGAAAGTGGAAAAACAGAGAACTTGAAGGAAAGGAAATGTCCCAAGTGCCTCTTCTTGGTGTGACAGGCCACTGCAGACAGGCAAGGAGCGGCCCAGGCTACCGCCCTGAGGAGCGGACGGCCGTCGGGGGGAGAGACAGGTTGGAACCCACAAGGCAAGAACAGTGCAGAGTGGCGTCCCCAGTGAGGACCTCCCCGAGGGGATCTCAGCCCGCTCCGTCCTCTGAACCCTGGCTGGGCAGGTCTTGGGACAGTGACTGCAGGCAGCCTGGCCCCTGCCAGCTGCGTGGACTCCTAAGGAGGGTGCAGTGGCTGAGGTGGAATTAGAGGGCCAGATCCTGTATCAGGTGGAGAGGCTTCATGAAATATGTAGGGCCTTTGAACTCTTGGAAGGATTTTACAAGTCCTACTCTCCAACCCCTGTATCTCCCACTATGACTAATCTAGTCTTTTCCTAAAGAGTGATGCAGGGGAATCCCCAGCCTGGTGGTCCAGAGTCACAAAGACCCTGGCCTGCTGTGCTATTGGTTTTATTTATTTGGGATCTGGCTTGGGGAGAGGCCACATGAATATGATAAAATCTAGATGTCTAGGTCATGAGTACATGGGTGTTTGTGCTATTATTCTCTGAGCTTTCATTTAACATTTTACCAAATAATCAAAAAGAAAAGTCATTTTCTTGCCCCCTTGATGGTAGATTCTTTGCAGACTGGGTCTGTCTGTTTTGTCCTCAGTTTTTGGATTCCCACACAGAGACTGGCTCATTGCTAACAACCACTCGTTAGGTGGAAGTTTTGGTCCATGTGAGTTGAGGAAAGTGCCTCCTAAAATTCTTCAGTTGTTAGTGTGGAGAGGTGTCTCTCTTGGTACACAGTTAGTTGGACCTGGTGCCTCCTACTGCTGCAGTCAGCCCTCTAGTGATTGAACTGGGAGGGGGTCAGGAAGCTGCCTTCCCAATGTTTAGAGCTCTGGAGAGAAGAGGGAAACGCAAGTGACCAGTGCAGTGAGAAAGCAGGGAGGCCACAGGAAAGCCCCAGACAGAGCGCTGGGGAGGAGCACTGCTGGTTTCACCTCTCGAGATGCTGCTGCCCTTTCTTTCTGATTAGCTTGCTGGAGACAGAAAAGGTCTGTGACTTGGGCGTCACACGGCCTAGGTTTAACTGGCTTTGCTGGTAACTGGTTGTGTGATCCTAGGCAAGTTGTTTGCCAAAGATAGAGGAACCGAGCTGAGAGCTCCTTCACCTGCCACGACCATCTGATTCTAAAATGGCAAAGAAGACAAGATGGGGGAGAATAGGCACCCAGGCGACGGACCTGCCTCGGGCTGCAGCCTGCGGTGGGCGTTCCTTTCCTCGCCTCGCGTCCCCACCCAGACTTACTGCAGCTTCTTAGAAGTGCTTTCTGAAAACACTGGAATCCAGGCTCTGGGGTCTGAACCGTTCTGGCGAAGGGTTTAACACCATAAAACTCACTTTGTAAAAGTGCAACAGCTGTGATAAATAAGCTTAAGCCTCAGTAATCACTTTTTCACTTTTACCAATTACGCTAGGCTGCTTTGTGACAGAAGTTAATACCAAGTAAGAATTTTAAAGAAGCCTCATTTTCCTTGTCTAATTAAATTAAATACTTGAAAGGTGATTCACATGTTGATTTCCCCCCCCATTAGTCAACTGAAAATTACAGGATCTTTTAGGAGCTTGAGCCCCCGTGACTGCCCTGCTCAGCCTCCAGGGTCAGGGAGCCCTCACCCCTGGACACTCTCCTGCCGGCATCCCAGCCACCCGTTTTTGTGTGCAGCTGTCCGTGGTGGGGCTCTTGGGCCACCACCGCACAGGAGAATTTACGGAGCGCATGCTTGTTAGTTTTTTAATCCTTCCACAAAAAGGCACGAGATGCCTTTGTTTCCAGGTGTTTGATATTCCCACCACGCAGCAGGTCTCTCTATACCGAGAAACCAGGACAGCCTCGTCCTTCCTGTCTTTTTTGTTGTGAACTCGTAAGAGAATCACCTGGATTGAGAGTTCAAGTCAAAGTCTCTAGTCTTCCTTCAAGGTGGCAATCTGGATAATTTAAATACAGTAGATCCTGGCAATTTTATTTCAACAGTGCCACCCAAATGCTGTACTTCGAAACTTGACATGGTTTTCGTTATTTTCTGGTTTTACACTGTGCTTTCTGCTCCTTTTGTCTGAGAGCACATACGCATGTGTAGAAAGTGTAGCATGCTCCACACTGGTATTTTGTTGAACGCATGATGGGCCCTGGGGAGCATCAGGGAGCCTGGCTGATGGCACTGGGTGTGGGTGAGCTTGCTTACCCAAAAGTTTGAAGAGTCCTCACCGGTAAAGTGACTATCTGGTGTAAGTTTTCATGATTGGATCAAAGTACTCACCAGTTTTCATGCTACATTTCCAGGTTGTCCCTCCTGATGCCTACAGTCATTTTGTGTATGTTTCAAAAAGTCCTTGGTATTTCAAAATGAGTGTACACCCTTAAAATGTAAACAATAAATATGTGTTAAGTAAGAACTGGAAGTCCTTTCTCTTTTTCTCCCAGTGGTAACTAGGCAGTATAAATTCCAACAGCTCTTTCCCTATGAATTTAGTTTTACAAAAATGATCTCTCTGCAGTTTACGTCTACTCATAGAGACCCTTTCGTGTTACCACGTGTAGATGTATAGATGTACCTAATTCTTGCTAATGGCTTAATAACATTCTGCATTCAATTTTTTTCCATTTATGTATATTAAGCACCTTCCATGTGCCAGGTGCTTCTCCAGGGATTGCAGTTATAGCAGAAACTATTTTGTATTGTCTGTTTCTTGCTAATTTCTTTCTAGAATTCAAAGTATCCAATCTGCTTCTCAATCACTATATCATCAAGAGCTTTTGTTTTCTCAGGCTGAAATTTGCTTAATGTGTGTTTTACTTGTCTACATTAAACTGTAAACCCCATGAAATCAATGGCATTGCCTATCTTCTTCACTGATACAGCCCCAGCACTAAAATCAGTATTTGCAAATACTAGCAGCTCGAAACCTGTTGAGTCTCTGCCCAGCTGAATGGATGTGTGGATGGACACATAGGTAAATAGATGATTCTTGTGTTTCCCACAGATAAGGAACCAGGGGAAGAAGTAGAACTGCTCACTGATCCCTTTCTTGGGCTTCCTTAAACTTCCAGAATAGTCCTAGTTGCTTTAGACAGAGATGCGATTTAGTCTCATTTCTATTTATTATATTTTTATACAGGTGTGTATTTACCCATTCTTTTATCTCCGTAGCCTTTGATTTATGCAGACCCTCATGAAATGGCAACCCACTCCAGTATTCTTTCTTGGAGAACTCCATGGACAGAGCAGCCTGGCAGGTTACAGTCCATGGGATCACAAAGGAGTAGGACACAACTTAGTGACTAAACAACAGCAGTTCAGTAAATATATATCATGTATTTGTATATATTACCTACATAATACTATATACCTAGAATATAGCGGGCAGTTAGTTGGACCTGGTGCCTCCTACCGCTTATATATATATATATATATAAGCAGTAATTTATGTATCAGAGAAGGCGATGGCACCCCACTCCAGTACTCTTGCCTGGAAAATCCCATGGACAGAGGAGCCTGGTAGGCTGCAGTCCATGGGGTCACGAAGAGTCGGACATGACTGAGCGACTTCCCTTTCACTTTTCACTTTCATGCATTGGAGAAGGAAATGGCAACCCACTCCAGTGTTCTTGCCTGGAGAATCCCAGGGACGGGGAAGCCTGGTGGGCTGCCGTCTATGGGGTCACACAGAGTCGGACACAACTGAAGTGACTTATACATATACATATATGTATATGTATAGTACATGCTATACATATATGTATATGTATACATATGTATATGTATAGTACATGCTATCAGTTCAATTCAGTTGCTCAGTGGTGTCCAACCGTTTGCGACCCCATGAACTGCAGCATGCCAGGCTTCCCTGTCCATCACCAACTCCCAGAGCTTGCTCAAACTCCAAGTCTGTCCATCGAGTCTGTGATGCCATCCAACCATCTCATCCTCTGTCATCCCCTACTCCTCCTGCCTTCAATCTTTCCCACCATCAGGGTCTTTACAAATGAGTCAGTTCTTCCCATCAGGTGGCCAAAGTATTGGAATTTCAGCTTCAGCATTAGTCCTTCCAATGAATATTCAGGACTGATTTCCTTTAGGATGGACTGGTTGGATCCCCTTGCAGTCCAAGGGACTCTCAAGAGTCTTCTCAAACACCACAGTTCAAAACCATCAATTCTTTGCTCAGCTTTCTTTACAGTCCAGCTCTCATATCCATACATGACTGTTGAGGTCCTTTAATGGATCAGAACCTGGTGGTCCGGAGTCGACCAATAAGAAAGTAAAGGAGAGAGAAAGAAGCTGATATTCCTTGGTTTATGCAGAAAGCCAATAAAGCCCCTGGCACGGGGTTTGCTCTGTTCACGGAGGCCTCAGGCACCCTCTCAATGGGGTGAACGTGCAGAGCGCCTTCTTGAGAGGGTCTCAGAAGCTCAGGCAGGAAAATGAACACAGAGGACCTCTGCGCTCCAAAGAAATAGCCTGAGAGAGAGAGAAAGAGAGAAAGCAAGACACGGGGACCAAAGCTCTGATGGAGCAAAGGTGTTTTAATAGACATGGTGTGGGCATATATACTGTAGTTATTCTCAGCAAAGATAAAGATTAAAATTCCAAACTTACAAAACATAGGCAATCCATATTAGAGAGAGAGAGAGAGAGTTGTAAACAGTCACTTTACCTTATGGGTCACAAGAAGGAAGAGGGTACTTACCATCGTATTGAAAAACTAAGGAAGGAAATGCCTGGATCCCTCAGCCCCGGGGAGAGGCTTGCCTCTCCTCTTAATTCCTGAGTATTCAGGAATTAATAAGGAACAGAGGATTCCTGACAGATCAAAACAGCACACAGGAAGCCTCCTGTTAAATGCTTCCTGACACATGACTACTGGAAAAACCACAGCTTTGACTAGATGGACCTTTGTTGGCAAAGTAATGTCTTTGCCTTTTAAAATGTCATCTAGGTTGGTCATAGCTTTTCTTCCAAGAAGCAAGTGTCTTTTAATTTAATGGCTGTGGTCACCATCTGCAGTGATTTTGGAGCCCAAAAAGTAAAATCTCTCAGTGTTTCCATTGTTTCCCCATCTATTTGCCATGAAGTGATGGGACCAGATGCCATGGTCTTTGTTTTTTGAATGTTGGATTTTAAGTCAGATTTTTCACTCTCCTCTTTTACTCTCATCAAGAGGCTCTTTGCTGCTGCTAAGTTGCTTCAGTCATGTCCAACTCTGTGCGACCCCATAGATGGCAGCCCATCAGGCTTCCTCATCCCTGAGGCTCTTTCAGTTCAGTTCAGTCACTCAGTCATGTCCGACTCTTTGCGACCCCATGAATTGCAGCACACCAGGCCTCCCTGTCCATCACCAACTCCTGGAGTTCACTCAAACACATCCATCGAGTTGATGATGCCATCCAGCCATCACATCCTCTGTCGTCCCCTTCTCCTCCTGCCCCCAATCCTTCCCAGCATCAGAGTCTTTTCCAATGAGTGAACTCTTCGCATGAGGTGGCCAAAGGACTGGAGTTTCAGCTTTAGCATCATTCCTTCCAAAGAACATGCAGGACTGATCTCCTTCAGAATGGACTGGTTGGATCTCCTTGCAGTCCAAGGGACTCTCAAGAGTCTTCTCCAACACCACAGTTCAAGAGCATCAGTTCTTCAGCGCTCAGCTTTCTTCACAGTCCAACTCTCACATCCATACATGACCACTGGAAAAACCATAGCCTTAACTAGACAGACCTTTGTTGGCAAAGTAATATGTCTGCTTTTGAATATGCTATCTAGGCTGGTCATAACTTTTCTTCCAAGGAGTAAGTGTCTTTAATTTCATGGCTGCAATCATCATCTACAGTGATTTTGGAGCCCCCCAAAATAAAGTCTGACAATTTCCACTGTTTCCCCATCTATTTCCCATGCAGTGATGGGACCAGATGCCATGATCTTCGTTTTCTGAATGTTGAGCTTTAAGCCAACTTTTTCGCTCTCCTCTTTCACTTTCATCAAGAGGCTTTTTAGCTCCTCTTCACTTTCTGCCATAAGGGTGGTGTCATCTGCATATCTGAGGTTATTGATATTTCTCCCGGCAATCTTGATTCCAGCTTGTGCTTCTTCCAGCCCAGCGTTGCTCATGATGTACTCTGCATAGAAGTTAAATAAGCAGGGTGACAATATCCAGCCTTGACGTACTCCTTTTCCTATTGGGAACCAGTCTGTT
>SJXO01006097.1:70979-84306 GCA_006408615.1 Connochaetes taurinus
ATTTCTGTCCTTTATCAAGCCCATCTTTGCATGAAATGTTCCCTTGGTATCTCTAATTTTCTTGAAGAGATCTCTAGTCTTTCGCATTCTGTTGTTTTCCTCCATTTCTTTGCATTTATCACTGAGGAAGGCTTTCTTATCTCCTTGCTATTCCTTGGAACTCTGCATTCAGATGCTTTTATCTTTCCTTTTCTCCTTTGTTTTTCACTTCTCTTCTTTTCACAGCTATTTGTAAGGCCTCCCAGACAGCCATTTTGCGTTTTTGTATCTCTTTTCCATGGGTATGGTCTTGATCCCTGTCTCCTGTACAATGTCACGAACCTCATTCCATAGTTCATCAGACACTCTATCTATCAGATCTAGGCCCTTAAATCTGTTTCTCACTTCCACTGTATAATCATAAGGGATTTGACTGAGGTCGTACCTGAATGGTCTAGTGGTTTTCCCTACTTTCTTCAATTTAAGTCTGAATTTGGCAATAAGGAGTTCGTGATCTGAGCCACAGTCAGCTCCTGGTCTTGTTTCTGCTGACTGTATAGAGCTTCTCCATCTTTGGCTGCAAAGAATATAATCAATCTGATTTCGGTGTTGACCATCGGGTGATGTCCATGTGTAGAGTCTTCTCTTGTGTTGTTGGAAGAGGGTGTTTGCTATGACCAGTGCATTCTCTTGGCAAAACTCTAGTAGTCTTTGCCCTGCTTCATTCCATATTCCAAGGCCAAATTTGCCTGTTACTCCAAGTGTTTCTTGACTTCCTACTTTTGCATTCCAGTCCCCTATAATGAAAAGGACATCTTTTGTGGGTGTTAGTTCTAAGAGGTCTTGTAGGTCTTCATAGAACCGTTCAGTTTCAGCTTCTTCAGTGTTACTGGTTGGAGCATAGACTTGAATTACCGTGATATTGAATGGTTTGCCTTGGAAACAAACAGAGATCATTCTGTCATTTTTGAGATTGCATCCAAGTACTGCATTTTGGACTCTTTTGTTGATTATGATGGCTACTCCATTTTTTCTAAGGAATTCCTATCCACATAGTAGACATAATGGTCATCTGAGTTAAATTCATCCATTCCAGTCCATTTTAGTTCGCTGATTCCTAGAATTTCGACGTTCACTCTTGCCCTCTCCTGTTTGACCACTTCCAATTTGCTTTGATTCATAGGCCTGACATTCCAGGTTCCTATGCAATATTGCTCTTTACAGCATTGGACCTTGCTTCTATCACCGGTCATATCCACAACTGTGTATTGTTTTTGCTTTGGCTCCATCCGTTCTTTCTTTCTGGAGTTATTTGTCCACTGATGTCCAGTAGCATATTGGGCACCTACTGACCTGGGGAGTTCCTCTTTTGGTATACTATCATTTTGCCTTTTCATACTGTTCATGGGGTTCTCAAGGCAAGAATACTGAAGTGGTTTTCCATTCCCTTCTCCAGTGGACCAGATTCTGTCAGACCTCTCCACCATGACCCATCCATCTTGGGTGGCCCCACAGGGCATGGCTTAGTTTCATTGAGTTAGACAAGGCTGTGGTCCTAGTATGATTAGGTTAACTAGTTTTCTGTGATTATGGTTTCAGTGCATCTGCCCTCTGATGCCCTCTCGCAACACCTAGTATCTTACTTGGGTTTCTCTTACCTTGGACGTGGGGTATCTCTTCATGGCTGCTCCAGCAAAGCACAGCCACTGCTCCTTACCTTGGATGACAGGTATCTCCTCACCGCCTCTCCTCCTGACCTTGAACGTGGAGTAGCTCCTCTCGGCCCTCCTGCACCCACACAGCCACTGCTTCTTGGACATGGGTTTGCTCCGCTCGTTTTACTAAATACTATAATACATATCATGCACCTGGAATATAGCAGACCCTTGGTAAATATTTGTAGACTGAATAAATAAGTGAAATGTTTCTCTTTATTATTATACTCAATGAGTATAATAATGTTTCTATTTATTATTATACTCAAATAATGAGTATAATAGTTTGTTTCAGTGTTCCTGAACTCCTACATGAGGACATTTTCTCATTTTCACATAACCAAGTATAGGAACTGGGCATTATTTGATTTCACTTGGTATTTGAGCTACCACGTTGGTTTGTGCCTGGCCCATTTTATTTATGCATTTATTAATAATATACTAGCCTCCACACAACAGATAATAGCATTCATTGACATCTGTGCCCCTCTCTCATCCTCAGAAGTCACCTCTGACCTGCACTGGGATTTTATAACACTGCTTTCTCCTGTTTCACTAGTACAGTTGGCCCTCCATATCCTCAGATTCCAAATCTGCAGCTTCAATCATGGGTGGAAAACACTTGGGAGAAAAATAAATTCCAGAAAGTTTCAAAAATCAATACTTGAATTTGCTACTCACCAGCAATTTTGTACATAGCGTTGACACTGTCCTGATGACTATGTACCTGATATCTACTTTGCATTAGTTATTACAAATAATCTAAAGTATACAGGAAGATGATAGTGATGTGCAAATACTATGCCATTTTATAGAAAGAATGTGAGCATTCTTGAATTTTGCTTTCTTCTGGGTCTTGGAACCAGTCACCCACAGGTACTGAGAGATAACTGCTGTAGTGAAATCCTGTATATGTGCTTGGAGAAATACTTTCTCCACTGTTTTTCATAAGGGAAGTAGTGGAATGTGTCTTCTAATTACAGCCAGTTCCCCATCCTTTAAAAAAAATTTTACTTTAAAAATATTTTACCTTTTATTTATTTTTATTCTCTTGGTTTTCTCTGTGTTTTATTTTGCTTATTTTCCCACCCACTTTTTAACATGAATGTCTTCACATAAAAAAGTAGAAAAAATTCTATGATGAATACCTCCATGTATACCCAACAACTGTGAAGATTGTAACATCATTGCTTTATCCCTATGTGTATACACATATCATTTAAAAGTTGTGGACATTGTAACAATTCACCTCTAAATACTCTACCCTGTAAGAATAAAGGCATTATTCAATATAAGCATATGCCAGCATCATTCCTAAGAAAATAATGGTGATCCGTATTCTAATGTCATATCCATGTGAGCTTTGTGGTTAGTCTTCTGTCACTGTGGTTTTCCTTCTGTCTGCCCTCATGAGAGGCTTGTGCAAGCTTCCTGATGGGAGGGGCTGACTGTGGGAAAAACTGAGTCTTACTCTGGTGGGCAAGGCCATGCTCAGTAAATCTTTAATCCAATTTTCTGCTGATGGGTGGGGCTGTGTTCCCTCCCAGTCTCAGCCAGAGACTCCCAAACACAGGCAGGTCTAGCTCAGTCTCTTGCGGGGTCACTGCGCCTTTCTCCTGGGTCCTGGTGCATACAACGTTTTTTCATTTTATTTTTTTTCTGTCCCCTCCAAGAGTCTCTATTACCCCAGTCCTGTGGAAGGTCTGTAATCAAATCCCACTGACCTTCAAAGTCAGATTCCCTAAGGATTCTCAGTCCCCTTTCCCAGACCCCCCAGTTTGGGAAGTCTGTTGTGGATCCCAGAACTTTCTCAACAGTGTGAGAACACTGTATGGATCACAAGAAACTGTGGGAAATTCTTAAAGAGATGGGAATACCAGACCATCTTACCTGCCTCCTGAGAAACCTGTGAGCAGGTCAAGAAGCAACAGTTAGAATCAGACATGGAACAATGGACTGGTTCAAAGTTGCAAAAGGAGTAAGTCAAGGCTGTATATTGTCACCCTGCTTATTTAACTTCTATGCAGAATACATCATGTGAAATGCCAAGCTTGATGAAGCTCAAGCTGAAATCAAGATTGTTGGGAGAAATATCGATAACCTCAGATATGAAGATGACACCACCCTTATGGCAGCAAGGGAAGAGGAACTAAAGAGCCTCATGAAGTGAAGTGAAGTCACTCAGTCATGTCCGACTCTTTGTGATCCCATGGACGCTAACCTACCAGGCTCCACGGTCCATGGGATTTTCCAGGCAAGAATACTGGAGTGGGCTGCCATTTCCATCTCCAGGGGATCTTCCCAACCCAGGGATCGAACCCAGATTTCCAGCATTGCAGACAGACGCTTTACCGTCTGAGCCACTAGGGAAGTGAAAAAACTGGCGTAAAACTCAACATTCAAAAAATGAAGATCATGGAATCTGGTCCCATGACTTCATGGCAAATAGATGGAAAACAATGGAAACAGGAAAAAAAAAAAACATTTTATTTTCTTGTTCTTCAAAATCACTGCAGACAGTAGCTGCAATCATGAAATTAAAAGAAGCTTGCTCCTTGAAAGAAAAGCAATGACAAACCTAGTTCAGTTCACTTGCTCAGTCGTATCTGACTGTTTGTGACCCCATGGACTGCAGCACGCCAGGCCTCCCTGTCCATCACCAACTCCAAGAGGTTGCTCAAACTTATGTCCATTGAGTTGGTGATGCCATCCAACCATCTCATCCTCTGTCATCCCCTACTCCTCCTGCCTTCAATCTTTGCCAGCATCAGGGTCAGGTTAGAGAAGACTCTTGAGAGTCCCTTGAACTGCAAGGAGATCAAACCAGTCAATCCTAAAGGAAATCAGTCCTGAATATTCATTGGAAGGACTGAAGCTGAAGCTGAAGCCACAACACTTTGGCCACCTGATGCGAAGAACTGACTCATTGGAAAAGACCCTGATGCTGGGAAAGACAGACCTAGAGAGCCTGTTAAAAGGCAGAGATGTCATTTTGCTGACAAAGGTCCATAGAGTTAAATCTGTTGTTTTTTCAGTAGTCATGTATGAATGTGAGAGTTGGACCATAAAGAAGGCTGAGCACCAAAGAACTGATACTTCCAAACTATGGTGCTAGAGAAGACTCTGAATGTCCCTTGGACTGCAAGGAGATCATACCAGTCAATCCTAAAAGAAATCAACCCTGAATATTCATTGGAAGAACTGATGCTGAAGCTCCAATACTTTGGCCACCCAATGTTAAGCACCAGGTCATTAGAAAAGACCCTGATGCTGGCAAAGATTGAGGGAGGGCAGGAGGAGAAGGGGACGACAGAGGATGAGATAGTTGGATGGCGTTACTGATTCAATGGAGATGAGTTTGAGCAAATTCTGGGAGATAGTGAAGGACAGGGAAGCCTGACGTGCTGCAGTCCATGGAGTTGCAAAGAGTCGGACACAACTAAGCGACTGAACGATAGCAAATGTAATATCTAGACCATATTCTGATTTCCTCAATTACCACAAGAATGTCTGTTGTGACTATTTTGATATTTTTAATCAGAATTTAATCTAGGTTTATACGTCACATTTAACTGTGTCTCTTTTAGTCTAGAACACTACCTTATCTATCTATTATTGATTTTTAGTTTCCTGAGATTGAGTAAAGAGTCTAAAAGAGTTGCCTTAGAGAATGTTTTATAATGTGGATTTGTGTGACTGTTTATTGTTTATGTCATTTAGCTTGTTCATTATCTACTGTTGATATTTCCTGTAAGCTGGAGGTCAATCTGACAGCTAGGCTGGAGTCAGGGTAAATATTTCATAGACGATGCTGTGTACCAGAAGACATTTTAAGAGTTTTGTCTCTAAAGGCAATTGAAAGTAGACAGCTCCTAGGCCTCACAGAAAGCCAACTAATCTTGCATTAAACAGGCAAGGATCATTTCTACCCTAGGAAAGTCTTAATGAGGAAAACATCTGGCCACTTAGCAGAGGCTGGGAATGGCTTGTGTCCCTTCCAGGAACTAGACAGTATTTGGGGATGCTCAGCACTGCATCCGACTCGCATTTCCTTTCCCATCTTGTTTACTCTAAGCTGGAGTGAGGTGAGGCAGCAGGCCAGCCGGTGGAGGGACGGCCTGGCCAGGCCTGTTTGTTTGGGTTTGGAGGGAGGGTTTATTCCTTGTTGCTTTAAACATGGTGGTTTTTTTCTCCCACTCCCCGACCTGCCACTGCCTCTGTTTCTCTAATCATGTGTTTCATCTCTTAAGCCAAACACTGAATAAAAAAGTGAATGGATGGCTGAAGCTGGTTGGTCCCATAGAGGTAGAGCTGAAGAGACTTACTTGAAAATTCCCTTCCTTAGGTTTTAAATTCTGTGACTCAGACTTGTTTGTGTTTAAACACACATGTACACACGTCCACCCAGAAATGTACTGCCCTGCATTTGGTCTATCTGAGCCCTTGGCTGACGTCCCCGGGGGGCATTTCTAACAATTCACCCAGAACTTGGATGACATGCCACCACTGGTTGGGTTCTGATGGAAGCCACCTGAGCACATTTCACAGTGAATGGTGTTCTCCACTCAGATGAAGGCCACTGAGGCTTTTGGACATTCTGTGCTGCTCATCAGAGAAGGCAGTGGCACTCCATTCCAGTACTCTTGCCTGGAAAATCCCATGGACAGAGGAGCCCGGTAGGCCACAGTCCATGGGGTTGCGAAGAGTCGGACATGACTGAGCGACTTCCCTTTCACTTTTCAATTTCATGCATTGGAGAAGGAAATGGCAACCCACACCAGTGTTCTTGCCTGGAGAATCCCAGGGATGGGGAGCCTGATGGGCTGCCGTCTATGGGGTCGCACAGAGTCGGACACGACTGAAGTGACTTAGCAGCAGCAGCAGCAGTGCTGCGCATGTTGCCAGGGCATTGGGTTCCTTCTCAGCCCATCTGGAGAGGGACAGACAAGTACGTCCTTACCTAAGCCAAGTAGCACCACCCAACTAAAACCCATAGTGATCTGGCTGGAGAAACTTAATAGTGCATGGAAGCCGCCCACCCCCCACCCCCCTAGAAAACCAGAGGTTGGTTTTACTAGAATTACCCTAACTTGTCACCGCGGTGGACTGAGTCACAGCAGTGGGGTTGAGACCCGCTGAAGCACAGACAGGCGGTGACGGACAACATGGAGCCTGTTGGCTGATGCCATGTACCCTGAGAGCACGACCTGGCAGCTCAAGCTGGTAGCATCACTGTGCACGCTGGCTCTCTCTAACAGGGCTTCCAGCCTTCTGCTGAGAAGAGTCAGCAGTCTGTGGGCCCCACAAGGACTTGCTAGGCCTCCCTCAGGGTGGGCCCAGCCCTGACACTGTCCTGTGTGTGTTTGGAGAGCAGGAGCAACATGTTGCTTCCTTCTGGGCAAAGCCAGTCCTGACAAGGCAGGCTTATATCAGTGGTGTTTGTATTTTCTGAACCCTAAATCAAGATGTATGGTCCCTCAGTGGGTTTTGATGCTTTTAAGGAACCTGGGAGGCAGAGCTTGAGAAAGACTATTTTCTAACCGAAATTTGAACTTCTGCAACATTTTAGCAGCTTATGAGGATTCAGGTTCAGAACATTTGGAATTGTAACTTTTCTGGAGAATCCTGGATGTTGGTCACTGTGTGAGTTTACACAGACTGGGTGCATAAACAATAGAAATGTATTGTCTTCCAGTTCTGGAGGCCAGAAGTCTGAGATCCAGGTGTCAGGAGGGTTGGTTCCTTCTGGAGGCTGTGAAGAGCATCTATCCAGGCCTCTCTCAGCTTCAGGTGGTTTGCTGGCCATCCTCGCTTTCCTTCGCTGGTTGAAACACTGCTCTGATTTCCACTGTTATCTTCACATGGTGTCCTCCTTTGTATGTGTGTTTTTCTGCATCCAAGTTTTCCCATTGCATAAGCATACCAGTCATATTGGATTAGAGCCCACCCTAATGACCTCCTCTTGGTTCAATCAGCAAAGACCCTGTTTCCTGATAAGTTACATTCTGGGGGGTACTGGGGGTTGGAACCTCAACATAGGAATTTGAGCAGGACACGCAACTCAGCCTATAACTCTCACCATGTTAAGCTTCCTGTCTGAGGCCTCCTTTGTCGAGTTGAGCTCCCAGTGTCTTTGGACACTGGATTGAGACAGGAAAGGTGAGGACTTATCTTTCAACATTTTCTCAGCGAAGTGGCGAGAGGCCATGAAAACTGTGGAGCGTGAAGCTGGCAGTGATGAGCACACACCTGAGCTTCAGGGCAATGAGGAGAGGATGGGGGGGGATGCATAAGCTGCTGCCTAAGAAGAGTCAGCGCCGCTCCCCGGCACCCTCTTCTAGCATCCCAGGCTGGGCTTGGCACAAGGCCACGCTTGTGTGGCTTGGAGAGGACGCACCCTGAAGGCCTCCTAAGAGCAGCCGGAATAGCCCGACCCCCATCAGCGCCCTGTACTGCATCCCCAGCAGCCCTGCCCCCCAGCAGTCAGAAGAGAGGACTGGGGGTCGGGGGGGGGGCAAAGGCTAAGTTGGCTCAGGCCGCTCTGGAGGGACCGGCAGACTTTGTGGCTTCCCCCTGCCCCACCCAGTCAAGTAAAGGAGGTGGACACTGATAATCATCCTGGAGTCCAGGCTGCCCAAGAGAGGGGCCAAGTACAGGACTGCCCAACTGCCCGCTGGCTGAGGTCCCCAAAGGGCATGGCGTGGAGTGACCAGACTGCTGCCCACCTGACCTAGACAGTGGCACCCATTCCTATCTGAGGTTCGTGTGAGGATATGAGGGATCACACTGGGCTGGGGAGAAGGTGGGGCCCCCCTACTCCACTCCAGGTCCTTGCCTCAGATAGAAGTATTTCCAACACTGCCCTGATGGGCCCTGGGCCCTAGCTTGCAGGGGTGAAAAGAGATGGCTCCTGAGCCCTCCGCCTCCAGGTGGAGGAGTGCTGGGAGCACCAGGCTGACCTTTCTGCGTGGACCTCACTACCCTCTGGAAGGGGCAGAAAGCGAGACCTGCCAAGGGGCCGTTCCCAGCAATGAGCTGGGGGCAGAGACGGAGAGAAGGCAGACAGGCCTGTGAGCTGACCCTCACCCGGGGACCCACTTGACACAGACATGCTCTGCAGAGGGGAGGTGAATCGTACACGCCAGTTTCTCCTGGGAAGAGGATTAAGGAAAGCTGATTTGCACCCTGGGTTAAAGCACCAAGGACACTGTGCACCCTTGGGATCTCTGTGCTTCTGCAGGATTAGCTGTTTCTGCCTTCAAGCCTCTGTGCTGTCAGGCACACCCCTCGGTCCCCAAGACTCAGGCTCCACAACCAAGCAGGAGTTGTGGGACTATTATGACGATTACCAAGCTGCTGTGTGTCACACAGCACCATCAAATGTCCAGCAGCAAGTGGAGCAAACTGCAGCCAGTCAAATGCCCAACTTTGCTTTGCTGTGGTCATTTCTCCCTCTGCAAAAGCTGGACTATTTGGTGTGGGTGCAAAAGGCGTGCTCTAAAATATCTGGGATTCTAATTCCTGTAACCATCCAGATATTCCTCAGTTGTTTTCTTTTTAGGAGGAATTACCCAAGAGAAGCCTAAACTTGTTTATAAGTAGCTCCCATGCACATTTACAAAAAGGAGAGACGAGTTGGAGACAGCAGTATTTAAAAAGTAAAACAAGCATGAGTGTCTTATTTTATTTATTTTTTTAGTAAATCACAGTCCGCACAGCATAATCTGTTAGGCCTGTGGATTACCAAATATTCTAGTCTAAGGCAGGGTTGTAAATGACTATAAGATACACCATCAGTTTAACAGCTTTTCAGGGAGAAAAACACCATCACCTTCAATGTCTACATTGATTGTTAGAGGCACTGTGATTTTGAAACATTTGCTGTATGTTTCAGGAAGCTCAAACCGGGGCTCTATATCACCCTAGAGGGGTGGGTTGAGGAGGGAGATGAGAGGGAAGTTCAGAAGGAAGGGGACATATGTATACCTATGGCTGATTCATGTTGAGGATTGACAGAAAACAGCAAAATTCTGTAAAGCAATTATCCTTCAATAAAAAATAAATAAATTTTTTAAAATGTGGGTAAAATGCAAACAGGCACTATCAGTGGTGCTGAGCATTGAGGGGAACTGCCGCATCACAGCCAGGGTCGGGGGAGATGGCTCAGGGGAGACTTTTGGGATGCTGTGGGTTGGGGGAGAAAGGCAGCTCCGTGCTGCGGGTGGGGCCCCCTCAGGAAGCCCATGGGCTCTCTTTGTCCTCAAAACCCTCTTGTGGATCCTTTCTGGGCTTAAAAAAAAAATTGTCAGGCTCTGAGGCTTTCACTTCTCATCTTGGAATATACACAGCATTTTACACTTCACCATTTCTGAGACAGCTTAAAATTGATGGCGTCTGGGAGTCAGTGACACCTACAGCCGAGCCAGCAACACTCGGATGCCAGGTGTGCATCCTCACTTTGCCCTTGGGTGACATTCAAACTCCCACTGACCAGTGCTGAGTTCTCCCGGTGCATCCGGGTCACTTCCTGGGGTGCAGCACTCAATCTCACTAACCCTCTCTGGGTCCAGTGTTACTGCAGTCTTGCATGGCCTGGACCCCCTCCCCACTTCACACTCTCTGCCCCTGGTCCATGCCTGGACCCCCTCCCTACTTCACATTCTCTGCCCCTGGTCCATGTCTGGACCCCTTTCCCGCTTCACACTCTCTGCCCTTGGTCCACACCTAGACATCCCACCACCACCACTTCACACTCTCTGCCCCTGGTCCATGCCTGGGCACCTCCCCAATTAACACTCTCTGCCCCTGGTCCACACCTGGGCATCCTGCCAGCCTAAGCCTGAAGCCTTCTTTGATCCCCAGAGTAGGTGGTGTCCCTTTGGTCCCTATCTGCTCTTTCGTTCCTGCTTGTGGGACTCTCCAACTTCAGACCGTGACTCTCATGGACACGGGCCCTTGTGCCTTATTTATGCAGTACTTGGCACTTAACACAGTTTTAAGACAATGAATGCTCAGTAACCATCTGTTATAACACTTGATGAAGAGACAGAGATTAAAATGTTGCAAAGGCAATTCCTGACAGTACAGTCCATCCTCTAGAAACCTCCAGATATCATCCTCTGATGAGGGGGAAAGAGACAAAAAGATTGTCCAGGAGGCAAGGGTGAGGATACAGTCCCAGGATCAAGGCTTACAAGGCAATTTCCTCCAAACTGCCATGCGTCACACCGTGTGTGTGCCCAGTGCTGCCCTCCTTCCAGGCTCTTTCACAAATGCTGTGGCATGTCCTTTCAGATTGCCTTCTCTGTGTCATTTGCAACTTGAGAAACTGGAGGCATAAGGTCAAACCTTGCACAGAAGAACAGTCATCTAGGGTGTGAATTCCTGCTCCTAACTGGGGACATCTCAGAAAGAAACGGTTCTTCTGCTGATGAGTTCCACAGGGTCAGAACCTAACCAGCTTTTCTCCAAATGGAGCTTTTCTTGGCTGATATTGAGGAGCTCAGGGTTTAATGCTGAGAAGAGCGCTAGGGCACTCTTCTCCTCGTGTCTTTGGATCGACGTGCCCTCACGCCTTGAAGATGGATTTTCCTGCTATCTTCTAAATGAAATAGAGCTGTAGCACTGAGCTGTAACACTGATTTGTCTAAGAGCTGTAATATGGTCCATTCGAGACCTCAGAGCTATAACACGGTCTATCCAAGACCCGAGAGCTGTGACACCCCGAGGGGGCTTTAATGTCCGTCACTCCAAATCTTTGTTGTGATGAGACAAAGAACTGAGGAACATACACTCGCGTGACGTCTATGGGGCCGTGACTCGAGTTTAACCTGGCTGAAACAAACTCCGTACAGAAGAGGCCAAGCACAGCAGGAGCCCAACTCAGCGAAGCTGCCGCGGTAGAGGCGAAACACAAAGAAAATCCAGCGCAGGGGAAGGCCCATTGTGCTGGAAACCGGGACAGTGAAAAACAAACTCAGCAGCAAGCTCACACAGCCCAGTCTCAGATTCCAGAAGACCTCAGTTAAAAGCTCTCTCCCCTTTCACTCTTGTCTAGAAACCTTGGACAACTGGACAAAACCCAGAGAGGGATTGTCAGAAGATCCTCTGACCAATCCTGAGGAAATCTGGTACACTGATGGAAGCAGCTTTGTCTTGGATGGAAAAGAAGAGCCAGGTATGCAGTAGTCTCCAATTTTGAGACCATGGAGGATAAGCCTCTGCCACCAGCAGTCAAGGTACCAGGACGTGACTCCTGGATCCACTACTCCCGAGTCAAGCCATGGAAGAAGACAGAAGAGGACACTCAATACACCTGTGAGCCCCTGGGAGATCTCGGATACCTATTCAGGACTACCAATGGGTGCCATTCAAATGAACACACCCAAAATCTGGCTTCTAGGGATAACATTTCTCAGGATAGCTCTAAAGAGCCAACACCGCTTGACAGAGATTGTACTCCAAAAAGACAGAAGATAGATCTTCTGATCCCTGAACAAGGAGGGACTTGAGCCATCCTGGCAATGTGAATTTAAAATAGACTAATGTCCCTAGTGGACAGAATGTGGTCCACTGGAGAAGGCAATGGCAAGCCACCTCAGTATTCTTGCCTTGAGAACCCCATGAACAGTATGAAAAGGCAAAATGATAAGATACCGAAAGAGGAACTCCCCAGGTCATTAGGCACCCAATATGCTACTGAAGATCAGCGGAGAAATAACTCCAGAAAGAATGAGGGGATGGACCCAAAGCAAAAACAATACCCAGTTGTGGACGTGACTGGTGATAGAAGCAAGGTCCAATGCTGTAAAGAGCAATATTGCATAGGAACCTGGAATGTTAGGTCCATGAATCAAGGCAAATTGGAAGTGGTCAAACAGGAGATGGCAAGCGTGAATGTTGACATTCTAGGAATCAGCGAACTAAAATGGACTGGAATGGGTGAATTTAACTCAGATGACCATTATATGTACTACTGTGGGCAAGAATCCCTTAGAAGAAATGGAGTAGCCATCATGGTCAGCAAAAGAGTCTGAAATGCAGTACTTGGATGCAATCTCAAAAACAACAGAATGATCTCTGTTTATTTCCAAGGCAAACCATTCAATATCATGGTAATCCAAGTCTGTGCCCAACCAGTAACACTGAAGAAGCTGAAGTTGAATGGTTCTATGAAGACCTACAAGACCTTTTAGAACTAACACCCACAAAAGATGTCCTTTTCATTATAGGGGACTGGAATGCAAAAGTAGGAAGTCAAGAAACACCTGGAGTAACAGGCAAATTTGGCCTTGGAGTACGGAATGAAGCAGGGCAAAGGCTAATAGAGTTTTGCCAAGAAAATGCATTGGTCATAGCAAACACCCTCTTCCAACAACACAAGAGAAGGCTCTACACATGGACATCACCAGATGGCCAACACCGAAATCAGATTGATTATACTTTGCAGCCCAAGATGGAGAAACTCTATACAGTCAGCAGAAACAAGACCAGGAGCTGACTGTGGCTCAGATCATGAACTCCTTATTGCTAAATTCAGACTTAAATTGAAGAAAGTAGGGAAAACCACTAGACCATTCAGGTATGACCTAAATCAAATCCCTTATGATTATACAGTGGAAGTGAGAAATAGA
>SJXO01006097.1:84361-103201 GCA_006408615.1 Connochaetes taurinus
CTGGATCATGGAAAAAGCAAGAGAGTTCCAGAAAAACATCTATTTCTGCTTTATTGACTATGCCAAAGCCTTTGACTGTGTGGATCACAATAAACTGTAGAAAATTCTTCAAGAGATGGGAATACCAGACCACCTGACCTGCCTCTTGAGAAACCCATATGCAGGTCAGGAAGCAACTGGACCATTAGAACTGGACATGGAAGAACAGACTGGTTCCCAATAGGAAAAGGAGTACGTCAAGGCTGGATATTGTCACCCTGCTTATTTAACTTCTATGCAGAGTACATCATGAGCAACGCTGGGCTGGAAGAAGCACAAGCTGGAATCAAGATTGCCGGGAGAAATATCAATAACCTCAGATATGCAGATGACACCACCCTTATGGCAGAAAGTGAAGAGGAACTAAAAAGCCTCTTGATGAGAGTGAAAGTGGAGAATGAAAAAGTTGGCTTAAAGCTCAACATTCAGAAAACAAAGATCATGGCATCTGGTCCCATCACTTCATGGGAAATAGATGAGGAGACAGTGGAAACAGTGTCAGACTTTATTTTTTGGGGCTCCAAAATCACTGCAGATGATGATTAAAAATTAAAAGATGCTTATTCCTTGGAAGAAAAATTACGACCAACCTAGATGGCATGTTGAAAAGCAGAGACATTACTTTGCCAACAAAAGTCTGTCTAGTCAAGGCTATGGTTTTTCCAGTAGTCATGTATGGTTGTGAGTTGGACTGTGAAGAAGGCTGAGCACCGAAGAATTGATGCTTTTGAACTGTAGTGTTGGAGAAGACTCTTGAGAGTCCCTTGGACTGCAGGGAGATCCAACCAGTCCATTCTGAAGGAGATCAGCTCTGGGATTTCTTTGGAAGGAATGATGCTAAAGCTGAAACTCTAGTACTTTGGCCAATTCATGCGTAGTGGTGACTCATTGGAAAAGACTCTGATGCTGGGAGGGATTGAGGGCAGCAAGAAAAGAGGATGACAGAGGATGAGATGGCTGGATGGCATCACTGACTTGATGGATGTGAGTCTGAGTGAACTCCGGGAGTTGGTGATGGACAGGGAGGTCTGGCGTGCTGCGATTCATGGGGTCACAAAGAGTCAGACACGACTGAGTGACTGAACTGAACTGAACTGAGAGGTCCTGCGTTATCAGGACCTCTGTCCCTGATCCCATTCTTTAAAAAATTTCATGGCTGTGTTTTGCTGAGAGCCTACCTTCTGGAGGAGTGGGAGGGCTTCTGGAAAGCATCATTCAGGTGGAAAGATTTCCACAAAGGCCAGAGTCTTGAAACGATGATAGGTGACAAGCACCTGGGCCTGGGTCCTGGCAGGTGTTCTTGCTGAGTTCAGGGCGTGAGAGTGGGCTTCCCAGGGCACAGGAGGCATGGAGGGTGAGGCCAGGGAGGGGACGGCTGGGTCCAGAGGACCAAGAGCTGGTTCCTGGCCGGGAAGAGAGGCAACAGGTCCCCTCAGTGCAGCTGCGGGGAAGTGGCGGTAGGTTTCCAGAGCTGAGACTCAGACCGCATGGAGACAAGGGAAGGGGTGGTGCTGATTCTGCATCTGGGGCTGGGTGCTGAGCTCTGGGACATCTTCCTCCTGTCACCAGGAGGCCCAGGTGTGGTGCCCAGGGGCTTCCAGGCTCCACACAGCACCTGTGGCCCCTTCCGGGGCTCCTGGTGGGGCTGAGAGCTTGATGAGCCTGGATGGTCTTCCTGACAAGTCCCGGTCCCCTGCCTTCCTGGAACTTGCTGGGCTCCCCAGCCAGGACAGCACAGCAGGAGGTGACATGCCCTGTCTGGCTTGGCTAGCTTGGGGTTTTAGGGGGGTGACCCCTTTGCTTCTCCAGGTGATTTTCAAGCAGACAGCATAAGTTTTGTGTGTGAATTTCTTCCTCAGGGAGGGGAGTGGGGAGCGGGTGGGATAGAGTCAAGGCTTCCCAGCCCCTCACTCTGCTCCCAGTACTTTGGAGGGATTTGGACCTTGAAATCCTCACAGTTTCCCTGTGGGTTAGAGGCTATTACCTCGTTTAGCAAGTGTGAGAACTGAAGCAGAGCAGGCTGGGCCCACCTCACCATGCTATGGAGGCACCCTGCTTATCTCTGTGGGGACAGAGAATGGGCTGGAAAGCGCCCTCAAGGGACAGGAGAGGTCCCTTGGCCAGAAGATTTGGAGGTTCTGGACTGCCTGTGCGGCTGGCCCTTGCGGCACTGGTGTCAACCTTTGTGGGAAGCCGGCCCCATGGGAGAGTGGGCGGCAGCTCCAGAGAGGCCAAAGATGGGGGAGGGATGGGAACACTGGCTGCTGTAACATAGGGTCCACCACTCAGTGCTGGGTTTCTGCAGCAGACCTCATGTCTCAATGCATAATAGTCCCATTGCTGGTCAATGGGCAACGTTTCCCCCGTGTGTTTTGCCGGGGGCCAGTACGTTTCCATCTTGTATCTTAAAAAGTCTTAAAGAACCAGATGCCCGTGATGGTGTGGTCACTCACCTAGAGCCAGACATCCTGGAGTGTGAAGTCAAGTGGGCCTTAGGAAGGATTACAGTGAACAAAGCTAGTGGAGGTGATGGAATTCCAGCTGAACTATTTAAAATCCTAAAAAATGTCCTCCGCAGCACTGTTTATAATAGCCAGGACATGGAAACAACCTAGATGTCCATCAGCAGATGAATGGATAAGAAAGCTGTGGTACATATACACAATGGAGTATTACTCTGCCATCAAAAAAAATTCATTTGAATCAGTTCTAATGAGATGGATGAAACTGGAGCCGATTATACAGAGTGAAGTAAGCCAGAAAGAAAAACACCAATACAGTATACTGACACATATATATGGAATTTAGAAAGATGGTAATGATATACACTCAACATGTCAGCAAATTTGGAAAACTCAGCAGGGGCCACAGGACTGGAAAAGGTCAGCTTTCATTCCAATCCCAAAGAAAGGCAATGCCAAAGAATGCTCAAACTACCACACAATGTGTTCATTTCACATGCTAGCAAGATTATGCTCAAAATCCTTCAAGCTAGGCTTCAGTGGCACATGACCCAAGAAACTCCAGATGTTTAAGCTGGGTTTAGAAAAGACAGAGGATCCAGAGATCAAATTGTCAACATCTGCTGGATTATAGAAAAGTCAAGAGAGTTCCAGAAAAACATCCACTTCTGCTTTATTGACTATGCCAAAGCCTCTGACTGTGTGGATCACAACAAACTGTGGAAAATTCTTAAAGAGATGGGAATACCAGACCACCTTTCCTGTATCCTGAGAAACCTATATGCAGGTCAAGAAGCAACAGTTAGAACTGGACTGATTCCAAATTGGGAAAGCAGCACTTCAAGGCTGTATATTGTCACCCTGCTTATTTCACCTATATGCAGAATACATCATGTGAAATGCTGGGCTGGATGAAGCACATGCTGAAATCAAGATTGCTGGGAGAAATATCAAGAACCTCTGGTATGCAGAGGATACGATGATACAACTCCAAAGGCAGAAAGTGAAGAGGAACTAAAGAGCCTCTTGATGAAAGTGAAAGAGGAAAGTGAAAAATCTGGCTTAAAACTCAACATCCAAAATGGCATCTGGTCCCATCACTTCATGGCAAATAGAAAGGGAAAAAGCAGTAACTGACAGATTTTATTTTCTTGGGGTCCAAAATCACTGTGGACAGTGACTGTAGCCATGAAATTAAAAGACAGTTGCTTCTTGGAAGGAAAGCTATGACAAACCTAGACAGCATATTAAGAAGCAGAGACATCACTTTGCTGACAAAGATCTATATCGTCAAAGCTTGGTTTTTCCAGTAGTTGTGTATGAATGTGAGAGTTGGGCCATAAAGTAGTCTGAGGGCCAAAGAATTGATGCTTTCAAACTGTGGTGCTGGAAAAGACTCTTGAGAGTCCCTTGGACTGCAAGGAGATCAAACTAGTCCATCCTAAATGAAATCAACCCTGAATATTCATTGGAAGGACTGATGCTGAAGCTGAAGCCCCAATACTTTGGCCACCTGATGCGAAGAGCTGACTCATTGGAAAAGACCCTAATGCTGGGAAAGATTGAAGGCAAAAGGCAAAGAGGGCAGCAGAGGATGGGATGGTTAGATTAGTATACCTGATTCAATTGACATGCTGCTGCTGCTTTTGCTGTCTCTTCAGTCGTGTCCGACTCTGTGAGACCCCATAGACGGCAGCCCACCAGGCTTTGCTGTTCCTGGGATTCTCAAGACAAGAACACTTTCCTTTCCTTCTCCAATGCATGAAAGTGAAAAGTGGAAGTGAAGTCACTGTGTTGTGTCCGACTCTTAGCAACCCCATGGACTGCAGCCTACCAGGCTCCTCCGTCCATGGGATTTTCCAGGCAAGAGTACTGGAGTGGGTTGCCATTGCCTTCTCCGCAATTGACAAGAATCTGAGCAAACTCTGGGAGATGGTGAAGGACAGGGAAGCCTGGTGTATTGCACTTCATGGGGTCACAGAGTTGCACATGAATTAGCGAATGAACCATAACAACAAACCCCTAGACTTGCTCTGTGTCCAACCAGCAGATGGAGAGGAGGACAGGCAAGTAACATCTGCTCCTTAAGAACCTAACCTAGAGGTGACCACACGGCATGGCTGCTCACATGCCCCTGGTACAAGACCCAGTCACAGGGCCTGGATGCCAGGGAGACGGGAAATGTGGTCCTCAAGCTGGAGCTCCCTCCCAGGGACCACCGGGCTCCTCTGCCCAGGGGATTCCCCAGGCAAGAATACTGGAGTGGGTTACCGTGCCCCCCTTCCAGGGGTTCTTCCCAACGAGGGGATTGAACCCGTGTCTCTTACGTCTCCTGCATTGCCAGGTGGGTTCTTTACCACTAGTGCCACCTGAGGACCACTTAATAGAGCAGAAAGAGAGGAGAAAACCGTCAGGATCCCAGACATGTGAGACATGTCAACCACTTCAGCAACAGCATGGGCCCTCGGCACTGTGGCCTGTGTCCTGGCTGCCGCCTTCTGGACTGGCACCTACATCCTGTGAAGCAAACTTACAACAGGGGCCCTGGTGAGGATTAAGGTCGCTCAGTCCTGTCCGACTCTTTGTAACCACATGGATGTACACAGTCCATGGAATTCTCCGGGCCAGAATACTGGAGTGGGTAGCCTTTCCAAGATCTCCAGGGGACTTTCCCAGCCCAGATCTCCTGCCTTGCAGGCGAAGTCTTTACCAGCTGAGCCACGAGGGAAGCCCAGGAACACTGGAGTAGGTAACGTATCCTTTCTCCAGGGGAGCTTCCCGACCCGGGAATCAAGCTGGTGTCTCCTGCACTGCTGGCAAAATTTTTACCAGCTGAGCTATCGTGACGATTGGTGGTGAGCAAAAGAAAGAAGGTGTGTGTTAGGTCACAGCAGAGTCAAATGTGGGGCTCCTTTCAGAACAGGGTACCCCAAAGGCAAGAGAGTCCTGGGAGGCAGCGGCACAGGTCCTCCTCTGGATCTGAGTGGGAAAGTGGGCAGGCCTGTTGTTCTCAAGGAGAGTCATCCACAGCTCCCCACCGTCTCCCCTGCCAGTGGCTTGGAAACAGTCGACGGAAATGCAAATATACCAAAGAAAGGAAGGCGTCTGTAACAGGTGAAGTTGATTTGAATTACAGGAATAAGTGGGACTATGGAAACTTTGGAAATCTGGACAAGCGAGTTGGACTTTAATCCTTCACCATGTTTCACAAATGAGTAAAGCAGATGACTAATATTTTACTTTCCAGAGCTGAGATTCAATCTTTCTCCTCTCTGTCTGGTTTCTGGGATATTCAAAAGACATCATTTTAGACCAGTGGCGAAACAAAACCTATTTATAACCCCAGTAGGAAGTGATTGAGTGTGAGTAAGACTCGAGGAGGGCAGAAACAATAGAAGGGACTTTCTGAGGGAAACAAAAGAAAACTGATTTCAAGAAAGGAAGATTTGCTTAGTGCCATGGGTAGCTCTTTTATAGTTGTCCTTGGGAGAAAAATGATAATCAAGAAGAACAAATTATATCTTTTACCCTTCCATGTACCAACCCCCCCCCCTCCTAGTTAGGTACACTCAGCCAAAAATGATATAATACATAAAGCCAAAAATTTGAGTGGGAGAGAAACTTAATAATGATAATTAAATGGATAAACATGTGTTCTGCCAAAAGTCTAGCAATGTTGTAATCAGCTGAGTGAGTTTCTCAGAGATTCTCAAGATGAAGCTTCCTGGTTTGTAAGGAAACACGGTGAACTTTCGGTCGGAGAAGGCTGAGCCAGAATATACTGCCTTGATTTGATTCAGAAAGTCTCAGGGTAGACCAAGAGGGTGATGGAAAAAGAGAAATGGAAGGACAGTTCAACAAAATGGAACATTCTGGTGGGCCTCAGGCTTCCACACAGCCTGCCAAAGAAATCCTTGTAGGAAGCAGTGGACACAGAGGCATTCATTACATCACCCGGCCAAGGGCTGCAAGAGCGGGAAGAGCAAATTACAGGAAAACTGGGCTCTGCAGCTTCTCAATGCTGATGCAAGTGAAAAATGTGGCCCTATTACCGACAGAAGATTCCAGCTTCTCCCCGCAGGCCGGGCTGTCTGTGGGAATGATCCACCCTGCCAGCCAGATTCCCAGGGCAGTTATCACAGCAGCAGCAAGGAAGGGAAAGATAGGATTCAGAGAAATAAGGGGGTGCCCCTGAGAGAGTGAGGTGCTCAGGCCCTCTGACTGTAAAGCACAAGCTGGAATCAAGATTGGCAGGAGAAACAGCAATAACCTCAGACACGCAGATGATACCACCCTTATGACGGAAGGTGAAGAGGAACTAAAGAGCCTCTTGATGAAGGCAAAAGAGGAAAATGAAACAATTGGCTTAAAATTGAATATTCAGGAAACTAAGATCATGACATCCAGTTCTATCACTTCATGGCAAATAAATGGGGAAACAATAGAAACAGTGACAGACTTTATTTTCCTTGGCTCCAAAATCACTGCAGATGGTGACTGCAGCCATGAAATTAAAAGACGCTTGCTCCTTGGAAGAAAAGCTATGACCAACCTAGACAGCATATTAAAAAGCAGGGACGGTACTTTCCAACAAAGGTCCATCTAGTCAAAGCTGTGGTTTTTCCAGTAGTCATGTATGGATGTGAGAGTTGGACCATAAAGAAGGCTGAGCACCAAAGAACTAATGCTTTTAAACTATGGTGTTGGAGAAGACTCTTGAGAGTCCCTTGGACTGCAAGAAGATCACACCAGTTAGTCCTAAAGGAAATCAGTCCTAAATATTCATTGGAAGGACTGATGCTGAAGCTGAAACTCCAGTACTATGGCCACCTGATGTGAAGAACTGACTCACTAGAAAAGACCCTGATGCTGGGAAAGATTGAAGGTGGGAGGAGAAGGGGATGACAGAGGATGAGATGGTTGGATGGCATCACCAACTCGATGGACATTAGTTTGAGCAAGCTCTGGGAGTTGGTGAGGGACACGGAGGCCTGATGTGCTACAGTCCATGGGGTCACAAAGGACACAAAGTCAGACAGGACTGAGTGGCTGAAGAACAACAGAATAAGTCAAGCAAGGCCTGAACCAGGGGTGAGGGAGAGGCAGCTGGCCCCATGAACCTGGGCCAGAGGCTCAGCTCCAAACGCGTCTTAGCTAGTGTTTCAGGCTCCCTCCCAGGGCCCCAGCTCGCCACTGCACAGGCCTGAGGAGCTGCTGTGAGGTGTGCTCCTGCCCAGATGCCACCCTGGGAACAGCCCCTGCTGTACTCTTCCGCCCAGAGCAGGGAGCTGCGCCATGCCAGCCTGTGCCCCCGCTGCAGGCAGGGTGTCAGGGTGGAAGTCGACAAACCTCAAAACTAAAGCCAGCCTCCCTTCCCCAACCCTGACTGCCTCTCTGCCCTTCCGATGCCTCCCAGGAAGCCACAGGGAAGGCTCCCTGTGCCCTTTGCCCCCCGGTAGGAACAGCCTGGGAAGGAAGGAAGATGTGCACCGTGCACCCCAGTGATGCTGAACGTTCAGAACCCAAGTGTGTGTTGCAGCCAGAAGGTTTGTGTCCTCCCTAAGGCCACAGGTTTGGTGCTGCCTTCCAATGTGATGGCGTTAGGGGTGGGCTTTTGGGAGGTGATTGGGTTAAGGTGAGGTCAGGAAGGTGAGACCCTCAAGATGGTATTAGAGCTCTTAGAAGGAGAGGAAGAGACCCCAGCACACTTGCTCTCTCCACCGTGTGGGGACACAGTGGGAAGGCAGCTGTGTCCAAGCCAGGAATGGGCTCCCAGTGGGAACCAAATCTGCTGGCACCTTGAGCTTGGTTTTCCGGCCTCCAGAACTGCAAGACATAACTGCTTTGTGTTTGAGCCCCCGGTGTGTGGTATTTCATCATGGCAGCCCAAGCTGACTGAGAGCTTGTACCCTGCGCCTCAAGGCTGCAAGGTGACTCCAGGGGCAGGCGGTCGCCATGGCGCGTTGCCAAGTCAGATGTCAGCAATGTCAGGAAAACCCACCTATCTGATTGCCAGTGTTCTAAGACCTGAAAGGCACCAGGCGTGCTGTTGACATGCCTGCTCCCAGGCAAGGGTGGGGTAGGGGCCCCCCAGCCTGCAGAGAGCTGCCAGCGCCCCCCAAGCGCACTGCGCAGAGCAAGGGCCTGCCGTGTCTACTGTCCCCTCCACACCCTCCCTCTCGCTGACTGATTGGAGCTCAGAGGCCGAGTACACAGAGCCAGGCTGGAAGCCTGGCCAAGCCCTCCACACCAGTGACCCTGAGCGTGTCCATCTACCCGGTGTGTGCAGGAGCCTCCCAGGCTTGTCTGGACCCAGTTCTTAGACCACATGGAGGCTTCATTTTTCTCCCTCCTTAGGCAGGGCCACAGGACTCCTCTGAGCCCAAGAGCTCTGAGGAAAGTGACATGGATCACTTCTGAGTCAAATCATTGAGTTGTTCATTCTATTGGTCTTTTTCATAATTTATTTGATAAATGCTCTGAAGTGAGGAATTGGTCCAGGTGTAAACCTGTGCCTAGATGAACCCAACTGGCCACTGAGGCTGCCCGAGGTTGCCATGTGTGTGCCAGGGCACATGCCCACACGTGTACACTGACGCTGCCTGAGGTTGCCATGTGTGCGCCAGTGCACCAGTTACAGGATGAAACCTAATGGGGACAGTCGGGATTTGACTACTGCTAGGTTGTGTTGGCTTAGACCTGCCTGGCTGGTCACGCCAGCCAGTATTTTTTAAATGCCTGAAAGCCTGGGAGAAATGGCCATGGGTAGGTGAAGATGGATGCCTCCACCGTAGCTGCGGTATTGTAGGTCTAGAGGGCAGACTGGAGAGCTGCAAGCCCTTCTCTTGTGATCAGAATAGTCCTGTCAGATCCCAGAGAGGACTGGTCCCTGACAGTGACGTGCTCAGGAGACGGACCTGCACCCATCCTTAGTTCACAGGTCACAGATGGAGCCCACTTTAACACAGATGCTCCAGGCCAGGGCCGATGGATTGACTCTGGGGTCCTTTCAAATTCATTTTTAATTGTGTGCCAGCAGGAACTTCTGGTCCCTGTATTCACAAAGGAATCTATGACTTCCAGAGCTTTAAGAACAAGTAGATCAAGAAGTTAATGCATTCTAGGGAAGAAGAATTTTCTGGTCAACTATGCAAATAAACAGAAAGACATTTTTTGCCAATTGCTGCAGAGACAGCCTGTGCAGAGCCAACTCCAGTCATTTGATTGATATTATTGTTACTTTCCTTGTAATTCCTGGACCAAAAGCCTCCCTTGGTACCACTTTTCCTGGCCAAATGGTGCTTTCTTCCAAATGCCTCGAGGTGCCTCTCAAATTTTGGAGGGTAGCCAATGCCACAACTCTGAGAAGACACTTAACATTTCCAGGCCTCCCAAGGGCCACAAAAGAGTAACTTATCACAATATATGCATTTCTTTTCCACATTGTTTTGTGGATTTTTGTACTTTATTTTCTATCTCACTTCCAAAAAGGATTTGAGATATCTGATTTTGTCAAGATAGAGAGTGTCAATAATCTGCTTGTCTTGCCAATGTCAGTTCAGCATAATTTTCAAGGGGCCTGAGAATCAGTTAATAAAATTGTCTCAAGAATCAGTTAATACAATTGTCTAATTCATGGAGATGCTTCCCTGGTGGCTCAGAGGGTAAAGTGTCTGCCTACAATGCAGGAGACCCCGGTTCAATCCCTGGGTAGGGGAGATCCCATGGAGAAGGGAATGGCAACCCACTCCAGTACTCTTGCCTGGAAAATCCCATGGACTGAGAATTCATGCAGTGTTAACCAGAGAAAAGTCTCCATTTGCTTCATTGTCAGCAGTCTGAAATGCATGTGGAAACCAGCCTCTTGCCTGGAAAATCCCACAGACGGAGGAACCTGGTAGGCTGCAGTCCATGGGGTCACGAAGAGTCGGACATGACTGAGCGACTTCACTTTCACTTTTCACTTTCATGCATTGGAGAAGGAAACGGCAACCCACTCCAGTGTTCTTGCCTGGAGAGTCCCAGGGATGGGGGAGCCTGGTGGGCTGCCATCTATGGGGTCGCACAGAGTCGGACACGACTGAAGTGACTTAGCAGCAGCAGCAGCAGCAGTGGAAACCAGCAAGAGTTTTGGGAATTAATTCTCTCTTCAGATGGTTAGGGTCGTTTCTTCGGGCTTTGCTGCCTGTAGAGCCACCATTCTAAGATTGCCTCCCCACTGGTGACAAGAGTTAGGACTATTTTGGTTTGTGATGGTTGGTGTTGCTGTGTTCTAAGTATATCTTTCATGTGAGTCTATTTTATTGTGATTCTCTTTCTGTTACAAAAGAGTCTTTCCAAAATAACCTGATGAATATAGGAGTTTTGATTAAAAGGTTTTTCATTAAGGCTTTTTCCCCTGAGTTGACCCGAATTTCCTAAGTGGATGAGGCCAGAGCACGAGGGCCTGCAGGTGGCTTCCAGCTGGTTCCTGACCTGAGCACACTGGGACATGGGCTAGAGATGGCTTTGAGAAGGATTCTTGCTTCCCCATGTTGAAGGCAGGGCTGCCCCAGCTTCCAGGGAAGGAGGCTATGTTAGCCCTTCACCAGGCGAGTCTGCTTGGCCTTTCTTTTTAGGATGTGCTCAGGTCAGGAGCCCAGCCGGGTGCCACCTGCAGGCCCTCATGCTCTGGTCTCATCCACTTAGGAAATCTGGGTTAACTCAGGGGAAAAAGCCTTAATGAAAAACCTTAATCAAAACTCCTAAATTCATCAGGTTATTTTGGAAAGACTCTTTTGTAACAGAAAGAGAATCACAATAAAACAGACTCACATGAACGATATACTTAGAACACAGCAACACCAACTCCTTTCCCAGGAGGGCAAATGATCATGGTTCTGACAGCACCCTCTGTTGAGAGGGTTCTCTACAAGTGCATGTCGTACACCCAATGCCTCCATCCCCAGCACTGCTAGAGGCACTCACAGAGCCCTCTCTCCAAGAACAGGAGCCCAAACTGGTACTTGTCACTTTTCACCTGGGTGTTTTGGCTGGACATCAGCTGTTGTCCAGGGGAGTGTGGGCAGTGGCAGTCATTGCAGCCTCTTGATTCCAGCCTTTGGGTCACAGGTGCCATCTGACCCGCTCCCCAGAGTCCTGCCCCAGTGCTGGGAGCAGAATCAGTGAAGACACAAAGAAGGGTTGGTCCAAAGGGTTAATTGACAGATGACTGAAGTGTCAGGAGCAGAGCTTGAGGCAGGAACCTATAACCTGGTCAGATGGAGGCCCTCTCTCCAGCTGACCAGAGAGACTTGGGCATCCTCATGGTGGCTTTGTGGATGTTGGGTGGAAAGTCTTCCGTGAGAAAGGCCAGCAGCCAAATCAACAGGATCATTGCAACTACTTGCAATCCTTCGGGTAAAAGTCTATTGAATGTTTATCCGGATCATCACCATCATGAAAACAGTCTTTAAAGATGAACATTCTTGTGGAATAGATAAGCAGATGCCCAGGGAAGCTCTGTGAGGTGCCCAGAACCAGGCCATATGCCCAAGCCTCACTCTTTCCCCTGCAAAGGACAGTGCTGTTCGCTCCATCAGTGTATTGACCCACATCTGGTTGGGATCACATCCTTGTTTTGAAGCATAGCAAATCCAGTGCCTTGTGCCTGAGCTACTCCTGTAGGCGGTCTGAAATGCTCCTGATCGATCTCCTTGGACTTCAGGGGTATTGCTAACTTCGGAAGAAGACCATCTTAAGGAGGGATTAGATAGCGCTCTCTGACTTGCTATATCACTCTTGGTCCTCCATTACCAGGAATTTCAACAGCTCTCATTTCTTAAGGGTTACTGAGCCAGTGACATCCTGAGCTGTCATCAGGCAGCCCCTGAGTGCCTGCTAAGAGCTGATGCACAGCTTGTGGGGGCTTGGGCTTCAGACTCAGGCCAAGGAACCTGAGTTGGCCTAGCCTCAGTCCTTGCACACTCCCTGGATATCTGTGCCACCCTACACTGGATAAATGTGAAGAGGTCCTCTGACTCCATATCTGCTGTTTCTTGACTAGGAGACAATGATGTTTCACAGGACATAGAGTGAAGCCAAACTGGGAAGATTCCGAGGTGACTGGGGTGTCTGTAGTGCAGAACCAGGCAAGGAGAGAGCAGCTGAGAGCATCTGGGTAGCTGGCATGGGAGCGGCACTCTACGTCAGGGGCAGCCCCTCACTCCTGTTCAGTGAAAAGTCAGACTTGGTGGGAGCTGCCTCCCAGGTGGTTCTTCCTTTCCACCTTCTCGATGACTTACATCCTAAGACACTTTATGTGACCGAATGAGTCTCTGCCTACACAGTCTCTGTCTAGAATGATGGGACAGTCTTTGGGCCAAATGGTGCCTCCACACATGTTTAGTGAATGCGCACATTGTGTAGAAGGGAATTAAAAATATGTAGGAGAAGGCAATGGCACCCCACTCCAGTACTCTTGCCTGGAAAATCCCATGGATGGAGGAGCCTGGTAGGCTGCAGTCCATGGGGTTGCTAAGAGTCGGGCACAACATAGCGACTTCACTTCCACTTTTCACTTTCATGCGTTGGAGAAGGAAATGGCAACCCACTCCGGTGTTCTTGCCTGGAAAATCCCAGAGACAGAGGAGCCTAGTGGGCTGCCGTCTGTGGGGTTGCACAGAGTCAGACACGACTGAAGCGACTTAGCAGCAGCAGCAGCAGCATGAATGGAGTTCCTAGCACATGCCAGACGGTGGTGGGCAACTACCATGTGACATCCAATCCTCACGAGCCCTTCTAAGGAGAAGTCGTTGTCACCTCCATTTCAGACATGTGGAAACTAGACTTGGCAGGGGGTGACTCCCCCCAGACCACACGCGTGGAGTGAGGGAGTGACCCTCAAACTCAGGCCTGCGCTACTTCAGGGTCCACGTCCCTCATGTGATCTGCAGCCTCTAGCTCACAGATGAGGGGCTGAGGGATCAGAGGGCATGATGGCTTCAGAAGGGCATGTAAGCAGGGCAGTTCTTGAAAATGTTTGAACTCAGATAAGTAGAGAAGAAAGGGGGGAAGTTCCAGGCAGGATGAAGGAACAAGGGACAAACATACATAACTGGTCTGATGGGTGGAGAGTGAGCAAGTCTGGTCAGAATCAAGCAGTGTTTCTACACAGGGGAGCTACTGGCATCAGAATGGGACAATTGTTCAGTGTGTGAGGCCATCCTGGACATCAGAGGGCACTTTGCACGCTTGGAAACTTCCCACAAAATGCCAGTTGCCACTCCCATCCTTGAGACAACCAAAAGGCTTCCACACGTTTCCAAACACCCTCTAGGGAGCCCCTGGTTGAGAACCACTAGAGCAGATGAGAGCTGGAAATCAGGGTGAGATTTGGCGTCAGACTAAGGAAAGTGAAAGTGAAGTCGCTCAGTTGTGTTCGACTCTTTGCGACCCCATGGACTGTAGCCTACCAGGCTTCTCCGTCCATGGGATTCTCCAGGTAAGAATACTGGAGTGGGTTACCATTTCCTTCTCCAGGGGATCTTCCCAACCCGGGGATCGAACCTGGGTCTCCTGCATTGGAGGCAGACACTTTAACCTCTGAGACTAAATACAGAAGAATGAGATTAGTCTCGACCTTAAGAGAAGGGGAAGTCACTGAAGGTTTATGAGCTAGGAAAAGTGTAAGGGGAAGCACAGGACACAGACTGGTGTGGAGGAGAAACTGGGCAAGGGGCGACCTCGTGCTCTGATGAGAGAAGACCGTCGAGATGGCTGAGAATACTCGTGAGTCACCCCACCTCTTCCGCAGCAGCAGTCTTACACGGCACATAGGAAAGGGCTAGCACCACCACCAGAAGGGGCGAGAACAAGACAGATGTGAGGACGTTTCTAATCTGCCTCCAGAGGAATCAGGACTCTGTGCTCAGGGTACTAGGGTCCTAGACTATATGATACCCTGATATTATTAACAAAGGGGGAAGGAAGAAAGGAAATGAGGGAAGTTAGACTAGCGGATGGGGAAGGCTTGCCAAAGATTATTTTTTTTCTGTTTCAGTCAGATTTATTTAAACTATCTCTAAGCCTACATCCCTTTATCCAAGAAGTCATAAAACTTTATCTTGTAAACTTCACCCCAGAATTAAATTATAAGTAAGGAACACACAGTACCAGCCATGTGTACTTGACCCAGAGATTACAGGGATCTCAAGTCCGCATTAATGGGTCCTCAGAAAACTTAGCCCTTGTCTCCAGACAGAGAAAATCACAGTCTCTGTGGGTAGAGGAAGAATCCCTCTGATACCCACGCAGGAGATGCTTCAGACTGGAGTGGTCTGAGGCGACGGCCATCTCAACATGTATCCCGAAAGGGGGATGTTTCGCTGGTGAGTAAAAAGTGAAACCCAAACCCCTGCTAGTCACTCGGGACCTCTGGGCATCACACTTTGGCCTGGAAAAGATGCTGCAAAGGCTTGCATTCCAATTATCAGACAGCTTCAAGAATGATATGTAGTTTTGTTTATAAGGAAAAATGCCAAGCCTCTGAGAAAATTCCCAGAACAATGATTGTAACTCATGACAAGATGGAGCATGTGAAATTTTTCTGGCGCCTTGGCCTTGATTGTTGATATAGAACCTTATGGGGATTTTATTTCTCTCCTCTGAGGAAGTTATGATTTTTTTCATCAATAATACTGGTTTTAAAAAGTGAAACTTCATGGCTCTTTTGGGAGAATTCAAAGGAATCCTAATCTGAGATCAGTATTCTGAAGAACCTCCTCTGCTCTAGTTCAGCTGGGTTGTAAATCATCATTTCCCATCCAGAGTAAGGGCTGATATTACAGTGTATTATCATCCTGACACTGGAGTTTAAATCAGGAGGTAGGATGGTGTGATCCTAATTTAACAAAATTTGAAAATTTCCCAAGTCCTACTAACTCCCACCACAATAAGGCAAAGCAAATTTTATTATGTATTTATTGAGGAATACCACTGAGGATTGGGCTTCTCTGGTGGCTCAGATGGTAAAGACTCGGCCTGCCAATGCAGGAGATGCAAGAGATGTGGGTTTGATCCCTGGGGAAGACCCCCTGGAGAAGGAAATGGCAACCCAGTCCAGTATTCTTACCTGGAGAATCCCATGGACAGGGGAGCCTGATGAGCTATAATCCAAGGGGGCACTTGAGTTGGACATGACTGAGCAACTATCACTCACTCACTCTCACCACCATGAATATATTCCATACTTCCAACAATTCTGAAAATTGCTGGCCATTATCTCTTCAAATTTTGACTTTGCCTTGTTCTTTCTTTGCTTTACTCTGACTCTAATTGTGTGTTGATCTTCTAACTTCTAATCTTCTGTATCTTTTCATCCCTCTTTCATATTTTCCATTTTTAAATGTGTTTCAGTATTTCATTCTGGATGATACCTACTAACTTAACTTCCAGTTCTCAAATTCTTTCTTTAGCTTTTTCTAATTTTCTGTTAAAAGATCTGAGTATCGAGGCGGATTCTGTGAACACGATGAAGTAGGAAATGCCAGGAGTCTATCTCTTTACCAGCAATTGTACTGGCAGAATTTCTCCAGTGTACAGTTTTGGAACTCTAGAATCTGTTAAAGGCTTGCAACTTTCAGGGGAAGACTTAGATGATAAATTGTGGTTAATTTTGGCGAATTTCAGCTCTTGGCACAGTAGCCGCTCCCCCTCACCCACCCCAGCCACATATCAGGCAGTGTGTCTGTGCTCCTGGAGCACCTTGCACACTTCTTCGAAGAGCCAGGAAGGGCAGAAAGGACTCTGTTCTCCTGTCCTCTGAGTATTAAGATCTGTTCCCAAATGTGACCTCTGGTTGCTGCTTTTGATTACAGAGCTGCCGTCTAAGAGACCGGCAGCTGTGGTTTTTGTATCTCCTCCCCGTTACTGGGGACTCTTTCCCCTTCAATCAAACTGACTCCCGAGGGATTTAAAAGGCTGCCATCTCTTTTTTCCCCCAGTTTATTTATTTCTTAACCCAATTTGGGGACCCAGAGATTAAAGAGTAAGATACTCAAAAACCAACAGCATTTACAGGGAAAATTAGGAAGTGACCAGACATACCTAAGGAAAGTTTCAGAAAAGATATGAGGAGACCTCTACACAGATACAGCCTATGGCAATTTGAAAAAATGAACAAATAACCAAAAAGAGTAACAAAAAGCAGCAAACCCTGGGGAAGAGGGAGATTCTACTTTCCAGAGTTCCCAGATTATTTAGATTCAAATGTCCATTGTTAAGCAAAATATAAGGTACCAAAGAAACAAGAAAATATGACCTAAAGAAAAAATAATTCAATAGACTCTGTCCCTGAGAAAGACTGATTGGCAGATATAGTAGACCAAAAAACTTCAAAACAGCCATCTTAAAGATGCCTCAAGAGCTAAAGGAAGATATAGAGAAAGTGAAGAAAATGATATGTGAACAAAATGGAAATCTCAACAAAGAGATAGATATGCTCAAGAGATAAATAACCTAAAAATAAACCAAAAAGAAATCCTGGAGCTGAAAATATAACTGAAATGAAAAATTCAGAGATTTTTTGAATTTCTGGTTTTGAGAAGGCAAAACAAGTAATTCACAAACTTGAAGACGGGACAGTGGAAATTATTCAATCTGAGGAACAAAAAGAAAAAAAGATCAAACAAAAGTGAACAGAGACTAAGGGACCTGCAGTGTTAATCGTTCAGTCGAATCTGACTCTTTGCGACCCTGTGGACTATACAGCCTGCCGGGCTTCTCGGTCGATGGGCTTTCTCAGGCACGAATACTGGGGTGGGTTGTGATTTCCTTCTCCAAAGGGACCTGTGGAGCACCATAAGGTAGCCTAGCATATGCACTGTAGAAGCCTGATAAAGAGAAGAGAGAGAATATTTTTTAAAATAATGGTTAAACTCCTCCAATTCAATGAAAAACATAAATGTAAACATTCAAGAAGCTTAATAAACTTCAAGTAAGATAAACTCAAAGAGACCCATACCAATGCACATTATAATTAAAGTTTTTAAAGTCAAAGACAAGTGAAAAAATCATGAAAGTAGCAAGATCTTGAAACCATCATATATGAGGAGTAAGATTGTGACCAGATTTCTCAACAGAACGTTGCAAGCCAGAAGACAGCCAACATATTCAAACTGCTTAAAAAAAAAAACAAAAAAAACCACCAAAAACCCTGTCAAACAAGAATCCTATATTCAGAAAAACTGTCTCTCAAAACTGAGGGAGAAGTTAAGGTATCTCCAGATAAACAAAAAAGGCTGTTCATGACCGCCAGACATGCCCTGCAAGAAATGTTCAAGGGAGTCCTGCAAAGTCAAGTCAAGAGACACTAGACCATAACTCGAGCAGTATGGAGAAATAAATATCTTATTAAAGCTAAATACACAGGCAGTTATAAAAGCAAGTATTATTGTAAAAATGGTTTATAACTGAACTTATTGTTTTCTACATGATTTAAGAGGCTAGTACATTTAAAGAATAAAACAATTATTAGTAGAAAAGTATTAATACTACTGTAACTTTTGTTTATAACTCCTAATCTTGTCTTCCACACAATTTAAAAGACCAATGAACTTAAAATAATTATTAGTTTGTGTTTTGGGGCACACATACATAATTTTTATTTGTTTATTTATTTTTAATTGGAGGAAAATCGCTTTACAATGTTGTGTTGGTTTCTGCTGTACAACAATGCAAATCAGCTATTATTATACCTATCTCTCCCTCTCAAGACTTTCTCCCCTCCCTCCATCCCACTCCTCTAGGTTATCACAGAATGCCAGGCTGGGCTCCCTGTGTTATATAGCAACTTCTCACCAACTATCTGTCTTACACATGGTAGTGTATAGATGTCAATCCTACTTTCTCCATTTGTCCCACTTTTTCCTTCTCCCACTGCGCCACAAGTCTGTTCTGTATGTCTGTGTCTCCATTTCTTCCCTGCAAATAGGTTCATCACTATCATTTTTTCTAGACTATATATATGCACTAATATACTATATTTGTCTTTTCTTTTTGGCGTATTTTACTCTGTATAAAGGCTCTAGGTTCACCTGCCTCAGTAGACCTGACTCCAATTCATTCTTTGTGTTTTTTTTTTTTTGAAATTTATTTAATTTTATTTATTTATTATTATTATTTTTAAATTTTATTTTTACTTTATTTTACTTTACAATACTGTATTGGTTTTGTCATACATTGACATGAATCCACCACGGGTGCACACAAGCTCCCAATCCTGAATCTCCCTTCCCCCTCCCACCCAATATCATCCCTCTGGATCATCCCCATGTACCAGCCCCAAGCATCCTGTATCCTG
>SJXO01006098.1:0-63099 GCA_006408615.1 Connochaetes taurinus
CTCAGCGTTGAATTGTTCTTTTGGTGAATTTTTGAGGGAGAAAGTGGTCTCCCCGTCCTATTCCTCCGCCATCTTCTATAATTTCTTCTCTAATTTTCTTGAGAAAATCTCTAGTCTTTCCCATTGAATTGTTTTCCATTGTTTTCTATTGTAACTGTGTGCCAATTTCATATAATCAATTTCTGTCTGACTCTTTTTACCTCTCTGTCTCTTTCTCTTTACACACACACACACACCACATAGTACATCCTATTAGTTCTGTTGCTATGGAGGATCCTGACTAATACAAAAGTTGTAATTTATATTTCTTTTAAAATAGACAAGTGACATTTATTTTATGCTTAAATATTTGGCTGAATGTAATTTTGTATCAATTATCTGATTAAAGTTCATTTCTAGTCTTCATTTATAAGGTATTTACAAATCTTTCCTCATGATATTTTTATCGTTTTGCATCCCCTCATGAATGATGTGCAAGTGACTGTTTTCCTGCATTCTGAATGTTAGATTTTTGAACCTTCAATCAGAAATCTTATGGTGAAAAATAATGTTTTAATTTATTTAATATCTTCTGCTTCGTTTAGGTCCATATCATTTCTGTCCTTTATTGTGCCCACCTTTGCATGAAATATTCCCTGGGTATCTCTAGGTTTACTTAAGAGATCTTTAGTCCTTCCCATTCCATTGTTCTCCTCTGTTTCTTTGCATTGATCACTTAGGAAGTCTTTATTATCTCTCCTTGCTATTCTTTGGAGCTCTGCATGCAGATGGATATATCTTTCCTTTTCTCTTTTACCTTTAGCTTCTCTTTTTTTCTCAGCTATTTGTAAGGACTGCTCAGATAACCATTTTGCCTTTTTGCATTTCTTTTTCTTGGGGATGGTCTTGATCACAACCTCCTATACAATGTCACAAACCTCTGTCCCTAGTTCTCGAGGCACTCTATCAAATCTAACCCCTTGGAACTATTTGTCCCTTCCATTGTATAATTGTAAGGGACTTGATTTAGGTCATACCTGAATGGTCTAGTTGTTTTCCGTACTTTCTTCAATTTAAGTCTGAATTTGGCAATAAGGAGTTCATGATCTGTACCACAGTCAGTTTCTGGTCTTGTTTTTGCTGATAGTATAGAGCTTCTCCATCTTTAGCTGCAAAGAATATAATCAATCTGATTTCAATATTGACCATCTGGTGATATCCATGTGTAGAGTCGTCTCTTGTTTTGTTGGAAGAGGGTGTTTGCTATGATCAGTGTGTTCTCTTGGCAATGATTGCTGGAAGAAATATCAATAACCTCAGATATGCAAATGACACCACCCTTATGACAGAAAGTGAAGAGGAACTAAAGAGCCTCTTGATGAATGTGAAAGAGGAGAGTGAAAAAGCTGGCATAAAACTCAACATTCAGAAAACTGAGATCATGGCATCCAGTGCCATCACTTCATGGAAAATAGATGGGAAAACAATGGACACAGTGACAGACTTTATTTTCTTGGGCTCCAAATTCACTTCAGATGGTGATTGCAGCCATAAAATTAAAAGACACTTGCTCTTTAGAAAAAAAGCTATGACCAAACTAGACAGCATATTAAAAAGCAGAGACATTATTTTGCTGACAAAGGTCCATCTAGTCAAAGCTATAGTTTTTCCAGTGGTCATGTATGGATGTGAGAGTTGGACCATAAAGAAAGCTGAGTGTCAAAGAATTGATGCTTTTGAACTGTGGTGTTGAAGAAGACTCTTGAGAGTCGCTTGGACTGCAAGGAGATAAAACCAGTCCATCCTAAAGGAAATCAGTCCTGAACATTCATTGGAACGACTTATGCTGAAGCTGAAACTCCAATCCTTTGGCCACTTGATGCGAAGAACTGAGTCATTGGAAAAGACCCTGATGCTGGGAAAGATTGAAGCCAGAAGGAGAAGGCGATGACAGAGGATGAGATGGTTGGATGGCATTAGTGACTCAATGGACATGAGCTTGGGCGAGCTCCAGGAGTTGGTGATGAACAGGGAAGCCTGGCATGCTGCAGTTCTTGGGGTTGCACAGTCAGACAAGACTGAGCAACTGGACTGAACTGAACTAAACTGACAAATAACCCCTAGGTGGCAGTCTATGTCTTCGTTTTAGTCTCTGCTTGCACAGGTGGAGAATTTGAGTGATTACTGAATTCATTTGAGTCTTGACATACAACAGTTTTGTCAAGTAAGTGTCATGAATCAGTGCCACGGATGAAGCATCTGCGGGGCTGTTAATGTGTATTCCTCACAGGCCAGGTCTCCGACCTGGGAAGAGAACTGAGGGAAAAAGAAGTCTAGATTAGGAAAGGAGAGGTGAGGGCTACCTTTCCTGTAGAGCCTACCCTACCCACAGTGCCATCTCCTAAATCTTGAGATGGGCAGAGATATATGTCAGGCTGAGACAGCTAGTTTTCCCAAGCCATCCCACTGTTGATATATTCTTTAAGAACACATATTTTAAAAATATATTTGATGACAGGTCATTTAGAGAGATGTCTCTTGAAAGTCTGTTATTTTGAGATCCTCTTTTCTTTTCCCTGCTACTCTTCATTAGCATCCTAGAATATTTGGAGAGTTTCAGCCTCTCCCAGGCCAATACTAGGGTTCTAGTTTTATATCTGCTACTAACTTCCAGAGTGACCTTAGGCAAAACTCCTCCCCTTCTTCAGCCTCTGTTTAATCATCTAATTTATTTTCATTAAACTCCTTCCATAAATCAGTGCCAATTTGGATGATGACTAATGCTTGACTTCAGTGACTATAATAATTTATTTTTTAAATGACTCTTTTTTTTGGGGGGGGGGTTGTGCTGGGTCTTCATTGCTGCATGTGGGCTTTCTCTAGGTGTGGAGAGTGAGGGCTACCCTTTGTTGTAGTGCATGGGCTTCTCACTGCAGTGGCTTCTTGTTGTGGAACACAGGTTCTAGGTGCACAGGGTTCAGTAGTTGCTGCATGTGGGCTGGGTAGTTGTGGCACATGGGCTTTGTTATTCCACACACAGCATGTGAAATCTTCCTGGACCGGGGATCAAACCTGTGTCCTCTGCATCGGTAGGCTGATTCTTATTCACTGTACCACCAAAGAAGTCCAGTGACTCTAATAATTTACATTGAGCAAGATACACACACCCCCCCACACACACACAGGCAACCACATACATGCATTTCCAATACCTGTTACATGCTTATTAAGAGCGTCCCACTTTTTTTTTTTTTTTTAAGTGTCATCAGGGAAGAAGTCCAGAGCTATAGCAGGCTCTACACAGAGTTCCAGTTGCACTTCTTTGTGATTCCCTTGTATCTGTCATCCTCCATGATTTGGCTTCATTGTCAGGGCTCTTGGCAAGATGGCTATAGCAGTTCCCAGGAGTCACATCCAGATTTAACAATTTCCACAGGGAAAACAAAAGGACCACACCTCTGTGTATTTAGTTCTTAGGAGAGAGGAAATGTTTCTTAGAAGCACTCTAGTACACTTTTCACCTCTTACTGGTCCTGACTGAATCATATTTCCATTTCTTTTTCATTCGCTGACAAAGGGAATGATAGAATCCTGAATAGATTGCACTAATCTTTTGGGGGGAAAAGGAGTATTGAAGTTAACTGTTTATTAACCCTCCTTTGTCCCAAAGTTGGAAAGATACAATGCTTATAATGCAAAGATGAAGTCATTCTGACTGAGAAAGATTAAACAGTCATTTTCATGATATGAGTCAATCATTGTTGTCCATTTATTCTATCCCATGGGTCCTATGTTTATGTCCAGAGGTAAAGGGGCCACCTCATGGAGACTGTAATATCATTTACTATCCAAAGATGTTGTTATCCTTCAAGATTGACTTAAGGAATATTATCCAGGGATGGCCAGTGAGACACAGTGTCATTAAGGAATAGAGTTGAATGGAAAGTGTGGCAGGCATTCTTGAATTTTATTTACACTGGTGAGCTCAGGCATCAGGCTGTGATTCTGTTTTCCGGGTTTTCTAATGCAAACCTGCACCAGATGCTAGCCTGTGACACATGACATTGGGTGGTTAGAAGGCTACTGGCATAATGTAGGGGAGCACATTCAAAACTTCTGAACATGAGAGTACCGTATTGAATTTTATGAGTGTCTACCCATTCACTGCTAACTTTGCCCTCCAAGGAAATTAAAGCATCTTTCCTGTAACTCTTACCTTGAGAAATGAGGGGGTGAGAGAAGTGTCAAAAGCTTGCAAAAACACTTCTGTTGAGACTGAGTATGCCATTGAGAAGTAGATGCCATTGAAAAGGGCTCTCTGATTTGTAGCATATTGGAGGGGGGGCGGGCATAGATGAGTCTAGGTGGTGACAGTAAACATCAGTAGCAAATATATTGCCATAACATACATTTGGGGATCATCTGGCATGCTATGGATTGAATTGTGTTTCCCTTTCCCCCAATTCCTATGTTGAAGCCTTAGTTCCTGGTGTGACTATATTTGGAGATGGGGCCTTTAAGGATATAATTAAGGTTAAATGAAGTCACCAGGATGGGGCCCTATTCTGATAGAATGAGTGTCCTTGTAAGAGGAAGAGACACTAGATCCCTCTCTCTACAAGCACATAAAAGAGAGATCATGTGAAGGCACAAAGAGAAGGGACCATCTGCAAGCTAGGAAGAGAGGTCTCACCAGAAACCAATCCTTCTGGCAGTGTTATTCTTGGGCTTTCTGGCTCCAGCACTATGAGAAAATAAAAGTGAGCTATTTAAGCCACATAGTCTGTGGCATTTTGTTACAGGATCCTGAGTGGACTAAAACACATGTACAGATCTCTGGCCATGGGTAATTAACCTTGGAGGTCCCGTGAATGAAAGCTACAGATAATCCACCAAGGCCTTATTTGATTTCTGTAACCAAAAAGAATCTTAGGTTTGGACAACAGAAGCACCTGGCCTTTTAGTCACCACACTAGCCTAACAAAGGAATAGCTCACGTTCAATTCACAGGCATAATTTATTCAAACCCAGAGTCTTTAGAATAGAGGATGGTCAGGTGAATCCATTGTAACACTTGTGAAATTTTCTCTTGGCCTCGCCCCAAAGTACCTGTACCAGCTGATCCTGGCCACTTACAGAGGGAAGCAGGACAGCCACACACCTTCCAGAGACTAACTGGAAACTGTCTTTAAGGCAAAACTACTGCCAAGGGATCCAGGACACCCCCCACAGTAGTACTTAGCACAGAGCGGAGAGAGTGCTTACAAAGGTTAGGCAAAAAGGGTTCTTCTTGGAGGCCAAAACTCAGAAGGCCCAGAGAGACCCTGATCCCCTCCTCTGGGATTACTCTACCAGTTCCCAGGAACACTTAGCATCAGATAACATCTGCACACTATTTAGCATATGCATTTTTTGTAATTGTGGTTGATGTCAACACTGAAGGCATCTGAACTCGCCTGATAAAGCCAAGGACTCTCTCAAAAGGGGACATTTAGTCCTCTTTTTAGAATCCACCAAACCAAGCCTAACCACTTCTTTTGTATGAGATTTGCACATATTACATAAACTTGAGAATATTAAGGACCTTGTGTGTGTGTGTGTGTGTGTGTGTGTGTGTGTGTGAGTGAGTGGGCACACACTGTTGGAGACTAGTTCACTGTGAACACTCAAGGCCTGGGCAGTGAACAGCATCCAGGAGTTGGGCAGGCAGGCAGGTTGGATGGGTCACAGGCCCATACCTGACCACAGTTGGGGATGCTAGGAGGTGAGAGTATGCCAGGCACACAAAGAGAAGTGCCAGAAGGATGGCCCAGTCAGGCAGATCCCCCAGGACATATGCAGGCTGTCATAAGCCAGGTGGTGAGGGCTCAGGCTAGAGCCCAGCTCAGGCAGGCAGGGTTGAGGCCTGGCTTCCGAGTCCTTGCAGCGCTCCACTAGTGGCTGCCTCTGCTTGGGGCCTCCGTGTATGACTGCTGGAACTCAAGTTGCACCTGCCAGTTAGATTCAAGCACTCATGGAGGCAGCCAGGGAGGTGGTCATTCCTCTCCTCCAGATGGTCCAGGCAGGTGTTGAGCTAGGTCAACATGGGGCTGATGGCTGCCTATTCTGCTTCTCAGGTGAAGCTGTCATCAATGCCTTCCATGCTGACATTCATAGGCACACCCTGTTCCACGTGGCTGCGATGCCTGGTGGGCTCGTGCAGACACAAGGCTCACGAGGCCTTGGAGTGAGACAGTGCAAGTTGGGCGTGCAGATGGCCAAGGCAGGGAGGGCGGAGTGGGGTCATTAAAACCTTGTGCTCACTGAAATCGTCCTCCTGGGGAAAAGAAAGCAAGACTGTCACTGTTTGTCCTGATTGAAGATGTGCCCACTGGGTGGGTGGGCTTGGGTCTCTCCCTGATTTTTTGTAAAGATCTTATAGGCTGTGGATACCTGCAACTCACATCTTGCCATCCTGGTCTAGGGGTCCCCAAAGCTGCAACATGTCACCTCCTACCCGAGGGGTTCCTCAGGATGCAGATGTCAAAGAAAGTCCTCTGTTCCCTCATCAGAGCTGGAATTTACCTCTTTATCTCAGTATTATGACATATTCATGTTAAAGAATGACTTATCCATTAGGATGTGAGCTACCCAACTTAGCTATGCAAGTCCAAGTCATCAACCAAGAGAGAAACATGGTGAGATTTGGTTGTGGGGGAGTGGGTCTTCCTCTCACCTGTACTCCTAGTAAAGGATCAGCAGGTATTAATTAAATAATTAATCAATTGACAGGTTTTGCGTCTTATAGGAGACCAAGGTCTTTTGGACCTGGGTAGACTTGAGAGAAGTGTGCATGTTTTTTTTTTTTTTTTTCCATTTATTGAGGGCTTAATATGGGCTAGGCTATATATGTCTGCCTCACAACCATTGCTGGGAAGATAAATGTGGTGATGAATGGTCATCTATTTCTATGTGGCTGGTAAGTATCAGGGCTAATCTAACATTCTGTTGCTTCCTCTAACCTCTGTGCTCCAACTGGTTGTATCTCTGAAAACACTGAAATCATCTTCTGCACCTTCTGGGGGATGCAGATTTAAGACTGGGTGTGGAAGTTTGTCCCCATCCTTTTCTTCTGTAATCCACCACATAATGATCTCTGCTCACCCTGCTGGAATAGACTGCTCCAGGATGTCTCCGGACTTCAGAAATTTCCATGCAGAGACAGACTCTCATCTCCTGTATACTGCCCCATGCTCCCTGGCCACTGGAGAAAGATCCATGAGGTTCAGAAGGAGCAAATCACCCTCCTTATTAATAGAGGTAATTAAATGAGATAGCTTATCCTTATGGGAACTGCTGAGATTTTGGCCACCATCCAAGACTTCAAGAAACACTTGTTATTCTTACCACACCCAGGTCAATGTGGATCCACAGCTAAAACAGACTCTCCATGCTAGGTCAGCCTCTTGGCCCTTATCATGTTGCAGATTCTGTGATGCCCAAAACGTTTAGGGTGGATCAATATGCTTGCTGTATGGAGCATGTGGCAACAGAATTGCAGCTCAGGCTGCTAGGAGGTAATATGAACCTCCTATGAACCTGGAACCCTTTTATGGTGCTGTTTCTCCCATTGCCATGATTTGTAAGTTTCAGAAACATATTACCAAGGATATGTTCAAAATCCTTCAAGCTAGGCTTCAGCAGTACATGAACTTCCAGATGTAAAAGTTGCATTTAGAAAAGGTAAAGGAACCAGAAATCAAATTGCCAACATTTACTCGATCATGGAGAAAGCACAGGAATTCCAGAAAAACATTTGCTTCTGCTTCATTGACTACACTAAAGCCTTTGACTGTGTGGATCCCAACAAACTGTGGAAAATTCTTAAAGAGATGGGAGTATCAGATCACCTTATCTGTTCCTGAGAAACCTGTATGCAGGTCAAGAAGCAACAGTTAGAACCAAGCATGGGACAACTGATTGGTTCCAAATTGGGAAGGGAGTATGACAAGACTGTATATTGTCACCCTGCTTATTTAACTCATATGCAGAGTACATCATGCAAAATGTTGGGCTGGAAGAAGCACAAGCTAGAATCAAGATTCCTGGGAGAATATCAATAACCTCAGATATGTAGATGATACCACTTCAATGGCAGAAAGTGAAAAGGATCAAAAGAGCCTCTTCATCAGGATTTAAGAGGAGAGTGAAGAAGCTGATTTGAAACCTAACATTCAAAAGAGTAAGATCATGGCATCCAGTCCCATCACTTCGTGGCAGATAGGAGGGGGAAAAGTGGGAGCAGAGACAGATTTTATTTTCTTGTGTTAGTTGCTTTGTTGTGTCCAACTCTTTGTGACCCCATGGACTGTAGCCCACCAGGTTCCTCTGTCCATGGACATTTTTAGCAAGAATACTGGAATGGGTTGCCATTGCCTTCTCCAGGGGATCTTCCAGACCCAAGGATCGAACCTGGGTCTCCTGCATTGCAGGCAGCTTCTTTCCCATCTGAGTCACCTTTATTTTCTTAGGCTCCAAAATCACTGTGGACAATGATTGCAGCCATGTGATTAAAACATTCTTGCTGCTTGCAAGGAAAGCTATGATAAACATAGACAGTGCACTAAAAAGCAGAGATATCACTTTGCAGACAAAGGTCCATACAGTCAAAGCTATGGTACTTCTTCCAGTAGTCATGTACGGGTGTGAAACCATAAAGAAGGCTGAGCACCAAAGAATTGATGCCTTCGAATTGTGGTGCTGGAGAAGACTCTTGAGACTCCCTTGGACTGCAAGAAAATCAAACCAGTCAATCCTAAGAGAAATCAACCCTGAATATTCATTGAAAAGACTGTTGCTGAAACTGAAACAAAAGGCCACCTGATGCAAAGATCCAGCTCGTTGGAAAACACCCTGATGCTTGGAAAGATTGAAGGCAAAAGGAGAACAGTGAAGCAGAGGATTAGATGGTTGGATAGCATCACTGACTCAATGGACATGAATTTTAGCAAACTCTGGATACAGCAGTGGACAGACGAACCCGGCATGCTGCAGTCCATTGGGTCACAAAGACACAGATATGACTTAGGGAATGAAAAACAACAGCATGGTCTACAGTGGTATCCCTCTTTCATTCGTGATATTGATGATTGCTGTACTTTTTCTTTTTTGATTAATTTTGGTGATGGCTATAAATTGTGTGTGTGTGTGTGTGTGTGTGTGTGTGTGTGTGTGTGTGTGTTTTAATGTATGCTTTTGCTAATTTTCTCCACGGTTTGTCTTCTGTTTCATTGAATTATGCTCTTATCTCTATTATTTTTTCCTACTTATTTTGGATTTACTTTGCTTTTCCTTTTCTAGCTTCTTTACATGGGAACTTAGGGCATTGCTTTTATACCTTTCTTTTATAATATATTCATTTAAGGCAATAAATTTTCTTATCACTTCTTTTGTTGTCTCCCACTAATTTTGATGTTTTATTTTAATTATTATACCATTTGAAAAAATTTCCAAGTTCCTTTGTGTTTTCTTCTTTGATCCATGGGTTTTCCAGAACTATGATGTTGAATTTCTAAATATTTAGAGATATATGATTGTTATTAATTTGTAATGGGATCCAACCATGGACTGAGATAACTTACTATATTAAATTTCTCTTTCTATTGAGACTTGTTTCATGGCCTGTCATTTGATTCCCAGGTGAAAGTACAGTGTGCTCTTGCAAATAATCTATATTCTGCAATTGTTAGTTATACTATTCTATAAATGTCAATGAAGTCTAGGTGATCAGTAATGTCATACAAATCTTCCATCTACTTATCGATTTTTTGCCTAATTGTTGTGTCAATCACTGAAGCAGTGGTGTTAAAATTTCCAGCTGAAACTGTGGAAATGTCTCCTCCCTTTAGTCTGTCAAATTTTATTTCAGATATTTTAAGTTCTCTTATTGGGTTCAAATACACTTATGAATTCATGATTAATTGATCCTTATATCATTATTACCATTTATCTCAGGTAATACTGACTGTCTTTAACTCTACTTTGTCTAGTATTAATATAACTTTTCCCACTCTCTTATGCTTACCCTTAGCATGGTATATCATTTTGAATCCTCTTACTTTCAACAATCTATGTCCATATATATATATATATACACACATAATGGAAGTACACTTCACTTACAATATTCAGGTGCACAGCAAGGTGATTCAGTTAAACATGTGCACATTTATTATTTTAAATTACTTTCCACTATAGTTTATTGCAAGATATTCACTATAGTTCCCTGTCCTATACAGTAAAACTTTCTTGCTAGATGCATGTCGATTTTTTTAAATTATAAATCTTGAATTCTATTCAAACTAAGTCAAACAGGTATAATCAAAATGTCATAAAAATTTTAGTTAGTGAAAAAATCATGTTTTCTAATATATATATAATGCATACTATTTTTATATATGTATACAAAAGCTTTTCTATTATGCTTGATAAAGGATTGAGATAGAATATCGGGAAAAAAAGAAGAGATGGAGAAATTGGAAAAGAGAAAGTAAATGAAATGGGAGCACTTAATATAAAATAGAAAAAGTGAAACTAAATAAGAGTAAAAGATTGCCGGGAGCCAGCACAGGAGATCCTACCCATGACAAGGTCATGTGTAAGAGACCTGACGAGCAAGGTGGATCAGGACTCGAGGGACCCCCTGGACCTGCTCAAGCATCTACCCCAAAACCAGAATCTGTCTGTCTTACTATTTTGTGCCTTTCACCAACTCTTCTGACATTAACAGGGGGCTATCCCCGACCAGCTTTTTTTCTGGAGAAAATCAACTTAGGGCTCTAGCTAATAAGTCTCTTGGGCATGAAAGGAGTATTTCAAATCAAATGCCTCTGATGACTTTCTAGCTTGTCTGACAGGTTTATCCAGACTCTTGCAGCTACACATGTGATTATTCACAGCCTCCCAACTGTGAGAGGCACAGAAGCCTAAAACATTCTAAAATTATAGAGCCTTTCAAAGAGTTAAAAACTATTACAGTAGTGCTGGTGTAGGATTTCATTGTTGAGCCAATGATTGCTGCTAAGTTCTCATATCTCTTATCCACTGTGCACTTGGGAGTGCAATAGTTAATGTAGTTGGAATTAAAGAAAAACAAGCAGTAACCTTGGAATTAACCACATCAGACCTTTGAGCTAATTGGTTCTTTCTTTGTTGTAACTCACTGTACCTTTGCTCCGTGAGAAATGTAACTCTGTTTAATACTTTCTGAGGCTGACATAGATTAGAAATATTAAGAAAAAACACTTCAAGGGAAAATAAGTTTTCTGGTTGAGTAGCCTTTATCAAAAGAGGGTCATAAAATGTTCACAGGCCTCCAAGGCCAGAAGATAATGTACAAAGCATTGTTTATGGGAAAGGTATGCAGAAAAAATCCTGATTTCAATAAAGACAAAACAGATGTAATGTTTGGGCTGACTCTGTATGATTTTCCATCTTTCATTTCCCTCTATGTATAAGTCATGGAGAAGGCAATGGAACCCCACTCCAAGGTATAAAAGTTCCTTTTGAAAATAAAGTTACGGGTGTCGCTCACTGAAGCTTGGTCACTCCATGTCAATCATTCTTTTTTTCTCTCTTTCCCCCTTTCTCCCTCTCCCTCCTTCTCTTTTTCAAGCTGATCCCTTGGAGAACAGAGGCTCTCTGCGTTCACTTTCCTGCCTGGGCTTCTAAGACCCAATTGAGAAGGTGCTCTGCGTCTTCATTTGGGCTAGAAGGCGCTTTGCATCTTCACTCTGGCAAGAGGGCGCCTGCGGCCTCTGTGAACACAGCAAGTCCTTTGTCTGGGGCTTTATTGGCTTTCTGTGTAAACCAAAGAATATTAGCCTCTATTCTTTCTTCTCTCATTCATTCATTCATTCATTTGCTGACACCATCCATCCTGAGGGTTCCCCTGGATCCTGCTGGGGACCCCGGAAAAAGATCTTTATATAGTCCATTTACCCCAGTAAAATATCTTTATATAGTCCATTTTTTTAATTTAAATTTTAAGGTGAAGGATAATTGCTTTACAGAACAGCTTTTTAAAACATGATTGCTCATTAGAAATATATGTGTGCTTTTGGAGAAAAGAAGCAATATCTGGGCATTTGCATTTTCTAAGAGAGTTCTAACATAATTCTGATATGTATCTGGATTTTAAAAAGTGATTACAGGTTTTTATAGTAAGTGGTAGTTTTGGTGATATAGAATTTTATTATTTTTCTGTTGAACAATTGTCATCCAATGGTATTAAGTATTAGTTACATAATCACAACAGTAAAAGATGCTTATCAGTTTTCACAATCATTAGTCAGACAAAAAAAAAGGTAATTACAATTTCAAGCTCTAATGGGAACAATATTGTATAAGAACCTGCAATGTTAGGTCCATGAGTCAAGGCAAATTGGAAGTGGTGAAACAGGAGATGGTAAGCGTGAACGTTGACATTCTAGGAATCAGTGAACTAAAATGGACTGGAATGGGTAAATTTAACTCAGATGACCATTATGTCTACTACCGTGAGCAGAATCCCTTCAAAGAAATGGAGTAGCCATCAGAGTCAACAAAAGTCTGAAATGCAGTACTTGGATACAATTTCAAAAATGACAGAATGATCTCTGTTCATTTCCAAGGCAAACCACACAATATCAGAGTAATTCAAGTCTATGCCCTGACCAGTAATGCTGAAGAAGCTGGAGTTGAATGGTTCGATGAAGACCTACAAGACCTTTTAGAACTAACACCCAAAAAAGTTGTCCTTTTCATTATAGGGGACTGGAATGCAAAAGTAGGAGGTCAAGAAACACCTGGAGTAACAGGCAAACTTGGCTTTGGATTATAGAATGAAGCAGGGCAAAGGCTAACAGAGTTTTGCCCAGAGAACACACTGATCATAGCAAACACCCACTTCCAACAACACAAGAGAAGAGTCTACACATGGAAATCACCAGACGGCCAACACCGAAATCAGGTTGATTACATTCTTTGCAGCCAAAGATGGAGAAGCTCTATACAGTCAACAAAAACAAGACCAGGAGCTGACTGTGACTCAGATCATGAACTCCTTATTGCCAAATTCAGACTTAAATTGAAGAAAGTAGGGAAAACCGTTAGAGCATTCAGGTATGACTTAAATTCCTTATGATTATACAGTGGAAGTGAGAAATAGATTTTAAGGGACTAGATCTGATAGATAGAGTGCCTGATGAATTATGAATGGAGGTTCATGACATTCATTATATTTTTTGCAGCCAAGGATGGAGAAGTGCCAGGGAACAGCCCCGGTGGATCCAGGGTAAATCGAAGCAGGGATGGCGTGGTGAGAGAGATATATAGATTTAGAGAGAGATAAGGAAAGAGTTTGCAGTTAAGAGAATAGAGGAGAGGAAGAGGCTTTATTCCTTGGTTTACACAGAAAGCCAATACAGCCTCAGACAAGAGACTTTCACCATCTATGTAAGGCCACAGGTGCCTGCTTGAATAGCAGAGGGTGCCCCGCCTTGGGCTCCCTCTCGCATGGGTCTTAGAAGCCCAGGCAAATAAGTAGACACAATGAGCCTCTATGTTCCAGATGGGAATCAGCCAGAAAATAGAGTAAGAAAGAAAAGAAGACATGGGGGAAGCCAGTCTTTCCAGGAACTGGTCCATCCTTTATTTTCCAGGAAAAGCTTTTATACTTTTAGTTGTACATAGATATCAGTGGATAATACAAAGTCATGCAGGGTCAGCAGTCCTGACTCTTATCGAGATCAGGCTTTCTCTCTGCATACTTAGCTGTATACACAGGTCTTAGGTGATTTACATCATCTTCTGGCCAGGAGGCCTATTAGCATTTTATGGCCCTTTCCTGATAAGGGTCCGTCAACCAGAAAACTTATTTGCCCTAAAAATGTTGTTCTTACTAAAGTCTGGTGCCACTCTCAGAAAGCACTAATTAAGGTTACATTCTTACATAGCAAAGACACAGCAATTTATAACAAGGAAAGAGGAGTACAGTGATTTATAATAAAAAGAAAATTCATTAACTCAAAAGTCTAGTATTGCTAGCATCAAAACTACTATATTCTTTTTTCTACATCCCAATTACATTAATTAATATCCTCCAGGTGCCTAAAAGATAAAGGATATGGAGGCATGGTGGCAGTCATTAACTCAACAATGAAAACCCTCCACCAATATAATTCTTAGCTCTTTAAAAAAGGCTCTGTATCTTTAAGATGTTTTAAGCTTTTTGCCTCTCGCGGTTGGGGGGCTGTAAACAATCACATGTGTAGTTGTAAAAGTCCAGGTAAGGCAAGTTAGAGAGCCATCAGAGGGGTTTCAGCTGAAACACTCCTTTTATATACAGGAGACTGTTAACTGGAGCTCTAAGTTAACTTTTTCCAGAGAAAGATGGTCGGGGATAGCCCCTGTTAATGTCAGAAACGTTGGTGAAAGTCATAAAATAATAAGACAGACAGATTCTGGTTTGGGAGTAGATGCTCGAGAAGGCCTAGGGGGCTTTCCTTGAGGCCTGATCTCGCCTTTTCCTATCACGCCTCTTCCTTGTGACCTTTGCCACGGGTGGGATTCCCCATGCTGGCTCCTAGCAGAGAAGCTCTATACAGTAAGCAAAACCAAGACCGGGAGCTGACTGTGGCTCAGATCATGTTCCCCATATTGCCAAATTCAGAATTAAATTGAAGAAAGTTGGGAAACTACTAGACCATTCAGGTATGACCTAAAGCAAATCTGTTATGATTATACAGTGGAAGTGAGAAATAGATTTAAGGGACTAGATCTGATAGACAGAGTACCTGATGAACTATGGACGGAGGTTCATGACACTGTACTGGATACAGGAGTCAAGGCCATCCCTCAAAAAAAGAAATGCAAATAAGAAAATGGCTGTCTGAGGAGTCCTTACAAGTAGCTGGGAAAAGCAGAAAACCAAAAAGCAGAAGAGAAAAGGACAGATATACCCATTTGAATGCAGGGTTCCAAAGAATAGCAAGGAGAGATAAGAAAGCCTTCCTCAGTGATCAGTGGAAAGAAACGGTGGAAAATAATAGAATGGAAATCCCTAGAGAGCTCTTCAAGAAAATTAGAGATACTAGGGTTTATTTTGGAGAAGGAAATGGCAACCCACTCCAGTGTTCTCGCCTGGAGAATCCCAGAGATGGGGGAGCCTGGTGGGCTGCATCTCTGGGGTCACACAGAGTCGGACACGACTGAGGCGACTTAGCAGCTAGCAAGGGTATATTTTATGCAAAGATGGACTCAATAAAGGACAGAAATGGTATGGACCTAACAGAAGCAGAAGATATTAAGAAGAGGTGGCAAGAATTAACAGAAGATCTGTACAAAAAATATCTTCATGACCCAGATAATCATGATGGTGTGATCACTCATTTAGAGCCAGACATCCTGGAATGTGAAGTCAAGTGGGCCTTAGGAAGCATCACTAAGGACAAAGCTAGTAGAGGTGATGGGATTCCAGTTGAGCTATTTCAAATCCTGAAAGATGATGCTGTGAAAGTGTTGCACTCAATATGCCAGCAAATTTGGAAAACTCAGCAGTGGCCACAGGACTGGAAAAGGTCAGTTTTCATTCCAATCTCAAAAAAAGGCAATGCCAAAGAATGTTCAAACTACTGCACAATTGCACTCATCTCACAGGCTAGTAAAGTTCAAAATTCTCCAAGCCAAGCTTCAGCAATATGTGAACCGTGAACATCCAGGTGTTCAAGCTGGTTTTCAAAAAAGCAGAGGAACCAGAGATCAAATTGCCAACATCCGCCAGATCATCAAAAAAGCAAGAGAGTTCCAGAAAAACATCTATTTCTGCTTTATTGACTATGCCAAAGCCTTTGATTGTGTGGATCACAATAAGCTGTGGAAAATTCTGAAAATGATGGGAATACTAGATCACTTGACATGCCTCTTGAGAATTTTGTATGTAGGTCAGGAAGCAACAGTTAGAATTGGACATGGAACAACAGACTGGTTCCAAATAGGAAAAGGAGTACGTTAAGGCTGTATATTGTCACCCTGCTTATTTAACTTATATGCAGAGTACATCATAAGAAATCCTGGGCTGGATGAAGCACAAGCTGGAATAAAGATTCCTGGGAGAAATATCAGTAACCTCAGATATGTAGATGATACCACTCCAATGGCAGAAAGTGAAAAGGAACAAAATAGCCTCTTCATCAGGATTTAAGAGGAGAATGAAGAAGCTGACTTGAAACTCAACATTCAGAAAACTAAGATCATGGCATCCAGTCCCATTATATCATGGCAAATAGACGTGGAAACAGTGGAAAGATCAGCTGCATTTATTTTGGTGGGCTCCAAAATCACTGCAGATGGTGACTACAGCCATGAAATTAAAAGACACATACTCCTTTGAAGGAAAGTTATGACCAACCTTGACAGCATATTAAAAAGCAGAGACATTACTTTGCCAACAAAAGTCCATCTAGTCAAGGCTATGGTTTTTCCAGTAGTCATGTACAGATGTGAGAGTTGGACTATACAGAAAGCTGAGTGCAGAAGAATTGATGCTTTTTAACTGTGGTGTTGGAGAAGACTCTTGAGAGTCCCTTGCACTGCAAGCAGATACAGCCAGTCCATCCTAAAGGAGATCAGTCCTGAGTGTTCATTGGAAGGACTGATGTTGAAGCTGAAGTTCCAATACTTTGGCCACCTGATGCAAAGAGCTGACTCATTTGAAAAGATCCTGATGCTGGGAAAGATTGAGGGCAGGAATAGAAGGGGATGACAGAGGATGAGATGGTTGGATGGCATCACTGACTCAATGAACGTGAGTTTGGGTAAACTCTGCCAGTTGATGATGGACAGGAAGGCCTGGCATGCTGTGGTCCATGGGGTTGCAAAGATTCAGACACAAGTTAGTGACTGAACTGAACTGAATGGGAACATGATTAACTTAACAATAAAATTATTACATACAATTTGGGAGGCCAAGCAGAGTGATGTGGTAAGTGGAAGTGCATATATGCACATGTTTTCATCTCCCCAGCCAGTCTATGTCTTTTGGTTGGTGCATTTAATTCATTTACATTTAAGGTAATTATTGATATGTATGATCCTGTTTCATTTTCTTAATTGTTTTGGGTTTATATTCTGTAGATATTTTCCGTCTCTTTTATTTTCTGCCTAAAAAATTTCCTTTAGCTTTTGTTGTAAACCTGGTTTTTGGTGTTAAATTCTCTAAACTTTTGCTTGTCTGGAAGCAACAGGACAGAATTGTCTTTTCAGAATTTTGATTTCTCCATCAAATGTGAATAAAAGTCTTGCTGGGTAGGATATTCTTGGTTGTAGGTTCTTCCCTTTCATTACTTTTAATATATTGTGCCATTCCCTTCTGGCTTGTAGAGTTTCTATTGAGAAATCAGCTCATAACCTGGTGGAAGTTCCCTTGTATATTGTCACGTTTCCCTGTTGCTTTTAATAGTTTATCTCTGTCTTTATTTTTTGTCAGTCTGATTACTATGTTTCTTGGTGTGTTCCTCCTTGGTTTTATCCTGCCTGGGACTCTATGGAACTCCTTCTTCTGAAACCCCAATAATGCAAATGTTGGAATATTTAATGTTGTTCCAGAGGTCTCTTAGCTTGTCTTCATTTTTTTTTTTTTCATGGTTTTTTTTCTTTTTTCTGTATTCTGTTCTGTGGCAGTGATTTCCACCATTCTGTCCCCCAGGTCATTTATCCGTTCTTCTGCCTCAGTTATTCTGCTATTGATTCTTTCTAGTGTATTATTCATCTCTGTTTGTTCTTTAGATCTTCTAGGTCTTTGGTAAACATTTCTTGCACCTTCTCCATTGATTCCTGAAATCCTGGATCATCTTCACTATCATTATTGTGTATTCTTTTTCTGGAAGATTGCCTATCTCCACTTCATTTAGTTGTTTTTTTTTCTGGGATTTTATCTTGTCACTTTGTCTGGGAGATAATTTTCTGCTTTTTTATCCTGATTAACTTTCTGTAATGTGGTTTTTGTTCTAGCCAAAATGGAATCCTGGTACTTCTTGTTTCTTCTGTCTGCCCTCTGATGGAGGAGGCTAAAAGGCTTGTGTAAGGTTCCTGATGGGAGGGATTGGCAGTGGGAAAATCTGGGTCTTGCTCTGGTGGGTAGGACCTTGCTTAATAAAGCTTTAATTTAGATATCTGGTGGTAGGTGAGGTTGTGCTCCCTCCTTGTTAGTTGTTTGGCCTGAGGTGACTCAGACTTGGGGTCTACAGGCTCTATGGGAGGGTTTAAGAAGGCTTATGCCAAGGGGGACCTTCCAGGACTGCTGCTGCCCGTGCAGCGATCCTTATGCTGAGCCCCTGTTGACCCACGCCTCCACAGGAGGCCCTCCAACCCTATCAGGTAGTTTTGGTTCAGTATACTGTGGGGTCACTGCTCCTTTCCTCTGGGTCTTTGTGTGAACAAGATTTTGTTTGTGCCCTTCAAGACTGGAGTCTCTGTTCCCCCCAGTCCTGTGGAAGGCCTTCAAGGTCAGATTACCTGGGGAGTCCCAGGCCCTTTTGTCAGATCCCCAGGCTGGGAAGCCTGAGGTGGGTTTCAGAACCTTCACAACAATGGGAGAATTTCTTCGGTATCATTGTTCTCCAGTTTGTGGGTCACCAACCTGGCAGGTATGGGATTTGACTTTATTGTGATTACACCCCTCCTACCCTCTCACTGCAGCTTCTTCTTTGTCTCTGGATGTGGGGTATCTTTTTTTGATGGGTTCCAGAATTCTCCTGTTGATGGTGGTTCAACAGCTAGTTGTGATCTTGGTGCTCTCACAGGAGGAGATGAGTGCATGTCCCTCCACTCCACCATCTTCTATGTCGTTATTTTTAAACTGAATTTCTTGTTGACAGAAAAACTTTTGCTTATTTTATTACATTCTTATAATCTCTGCCTTTCAATTAGAGTGTTTAGCACATTTACATTGAATGCAGTTTTTCAAATGGTTAGGACCTAGATCTATCCTTCTACTACCTATCCCATGTATTTTTGTTCCTTTATTCTCTTTCCTGTCCTGGTAAATCAAACATTTTTAGAAGTCTATTTTCATTTATCTGTTATATTTTTGGCTATACCTCTTTGCATTGTTTTTTAGTGGTTACTCTAGAAATTATAATATATATCCTTAACTTTTCACTGTCTACTTGGAGTTAAAATTGTACACAAATGTAAGAACCATTCTACTACATACATTTGTTCCTCTTCTACCTTATCCTTTATGCTGTAGTTACTATATATATATACACACACACACATCAACTGCATATTTTATAACCCTATAATACATTATCAATTTTTTGCTTTAAAAAGTCATGTGTTATAAAGAAATTAAGAGAAAATATTAATATTTACCCATATATTTAACAGTTCTAGTATCTTGAAATCAAGGTTTCTTTCTACTATTATATTTCTTCAGATTGAAAGGCGGCTTTTAGGGTTCTTTTAGTGCCTATCTGTGGAATTCTATTAGCTTTCATCTATCTCAAAATGCACTTATTTCACCTTAATTCTTGAAGGATATGTTCCTTGTACATAGAATTCAGGGTTGAAATTTTTTTCCCTTTCAGCACTTTAAAGATGTTGTTTCACTGTCTCCTGGATTCCACTGTTTCTAAACAGAATTCAGTGAAAATTCTTGTTGATGTTCTCATATATGTAACCTTGACTGATTTCTTTTTCCTTGCTAAAATCTCCTATTTTATAAATGTATTGTTCCCTTGGACCATGTTTCTCTATTTTTACATTTCACAAGGGCAGGAGTCTTTAGCAACAGTGTCAAGAAACTGAGCCCTGGGGCAGCAGCAGGGCAGGCAGGGATATTCATCAAGTTCTGTCTGAGGGGGGAAAGCAGGGGTGACTCCAGGAACAAAGGCAGAGATCCTGGGACTGGGGAGATACTGAATCTACAAGTCAGTATCTAGGACTCCAGTATGGAGTCCCAGCAAGCTCCACAACCACATTGGCATTGTGATAGTCCTTGGGTCCTTGCTGTTCCTGTGATATTCCAGGCAGGACCAGTGGTCCCAGGCATGTAGAGAAGGAGCATGAAGACAGGGAGCCAGGTAGGGCATATAAGGACATGTCTCCTGTAGGAGAAGACATGGGTCTTCCCATTCTAGAGAGGAATAGGCCACCATGCAGATATGTTTGGCAGGGGGACAGGGAGAAGCAAGCTGCCTGGAATAAGAATCACATTGCAGTGTCCACGCATATGATAGAGAGTAGGGTGAAGATATGTGACTGGTTTCTGGAAATAGGGTGAGGGTCTACAATGGGCTGAAGTCCAGCGTGGCCCAAGGCTATATACATGGCCAGTTGCACAGCACAGTAAAGGTGTCAGCCTGCCTGCATCAAAGCACAGAGTCTGGCTGCATCACATCAGTAGCCTGCATACCAGCCTGACCGTGGATTCTTCTTTTTCATTTTCCAAAAAAAAGTGGAGGGATCTGTACTTACTGCAAATGGGAGATCTTAGACTGTCCGAAGATCACCCTAGAAAACCTCAGCATCTGCTGCCATAACTATTGCTTTAAGGTAAGGAAGAGGGGTGGTGCTGCTGAGAACATCATCCAGAGCTAGGGATTCCTTTTGGGTTCAGAGAGTATGCAGAAGGCTTGATTTCTGTATGCTTATGCTCCATCTCAGGTGCTTTGCAGAAGCGGGAGTTGAGTGAGGTCTCAAGTCTAAGGGAGTTAATGAGTGTTGGCAATTCTATGTGCTAATACTGTGAGGGAAACAAAAGCAGTCTTATGGGGAAAGACTATTCCCAACAGAGAGCCAACAAGTGCAAAGGCCTCAGGGAAGGAGCATGGAGTATTTTAGCTCACGTGGCTGGAATATTGTGAGTGAGAGATTAGTGATAGGAGATAACGTCACAAGGATGCCTAAGAACTGGATCATGTAGGTATTGGAGGACCCAGAGAGATTTTAGATTTTATTATAAATGAAATCTAGATGGTTCAGGTGGTAGAAAGAAAAGATCTTACTCAAGCTAGAGAAAACAGTCACTTGATTAGGGAGTTGGCATGGCAGATGTCAAGATGATGGCTGGATTGGGGATAGAATCTTAAAATAGAGCTGGTAGTCTATGGGGTGTGAAAAAATGACAGGAGTCAAAGGACACTCCAAAGTTTGGAGCCCAGCCATTACCTGAAATGATGATGGTGCCTTTCACTGAGAAGGGAAATATTGGGGGAGCAGTTTTGAGCAAAGGGAAGGTTTAGATGAGTGAAATTCCAGGGAGAGGCACATGGGGAGCTCCTGTGATCATATGGATATCTGCATTTTGTTCCAGGGAAAGGCCAGGGCTGATGAAATCATCTAGGATATGATTAGGTGGGGATGGGGGCTGATGCTGAACCCTTGTGTCTTTCTAGGATTTAGAGATTGGGAAGAGGAGGGGGTCTACAGAGGTAGATGAGAAGTAAAACAGAATATAATGCCCCAAGTGACACAGTTTCTCCAGAGATTCCAGTGGTCACCAGTGTCAGTGGCTGCTAAAAGATCAAATGGAATGAAGCCTGAAGACTGCACTTGAATTTTGCAGCATGGTGGTCATTGATGACATCAGTTGGAACAGTTTTGGTGGAGTGATGGGGATAGAAGCCTGACTGGAGTGGATTTATGTGGTAATGGACAGAGTCACTCTGAAACAGTCTCCTGATGGGTTGGCTTTATAAGAGAGCAGTGCAAGTGGACAGTGGGGCAGAGGTGCCAGACATGGGTTTATGCTGATGGGAATGGTAAAAATAGCAAGCAGACATTGATGTTTCAGGAGAAACAGATGCTGATAGTGATCATAATGTACATCTGGAGGAGAGAAAGATGGGTTCCAGTTAACACATTGCAGGGACAGAAAACGCTGAATCCATGGGTCATTATGGAGAGGTATCCAGGTTGGCAGGTGGAAAGATGAGGAACTTCTTCAGTAGTTGCTTCTGTCTTTCTCAGTGAGTGAGAAAGAAGGATCACCTTTGAGGGGTGGAGAAGGCTGTTGGACACTTGAGAAGAAAGGGGAAGATTTGAAAATTGTCTCAGAGACAAGGAGGGTGGACTCACCCTGCAGAACATGCTTGAGGGGAGGACTCGCACATTCCTTTGGAGAACAGTTAGCATGTAGTGTGTTGTTCCCTAGCCAGGCTCAGCCACAGAGGTGAAACAGGGACACTAGCATTTACTGGGGCAGAGGCTATGCCAGGTGAGTTGGCACAGTTTAGTCTGTGCTTAAGGGAACAATAACAGTGAGGCGATGGCAGAGACTATCTGAGTGAGTTGGAGGACATGGAAGTCAAGGAGATGGGCAAATGACTTATTGGTTGTGATGAGGTCTAGAGCAGCAGTTCTCACACTGGAGCATGTGAATCACACTTCACTATCCCCTGAAGGGCTTCTTAAGACAGAGTGCCGGGCCTAGCAAGGTTTCTAACTCAGTACGTCTGGGTGGGACCTGAGAATTGGCTTGTCTAACCAGTCCAGACAATGCTGAGGCTGCTGGTCAACATGGAGTCTGGCCAGAGCAGTGGCCTAGGTAAAGAGGGGCCCAGAACATTGGAGGAGAGGAACAAAATGCTAGGTGTTGAAAACCCTTCTGTCTGCACAGATGCAGAATTGACTCAGGAGTAGAGGTGCAGGGAGAGACTGTGACATGTGGTTTGGCAAAAAACAGTTTGTTTTCCTGATTCTTGGACTTAAGTGAAAAGTTATTAGAAACTGTTACCAACAATTCAATACCAATAAATTAGATAACTGGGAAGACGTGGGTGTGTTCCTAGAAACATACAACGTACTAAGATGAAGCCAAAAAGAAATCGAAATCTTGGAGAGATCAATAATAAATAGATGGAATCAGTAACCAAACACCTCTCAACGAAGAAAAACTCTGGGCCAGGTCTTCACAGGGAATTCTACCAAATATTTAAAGAAAAAATACCAATCCTTCTTAAACTCTTCCAAAAATAGAAAAAAGAACACTTCCAAACTCATTTTATGAAGCCAGCATTACCCTAACACCAAAGTCAAGCATAATATTAAAACAGGGCTATGCTATGATCCAGTAATCCCACTTTTATGTATATACATAAAGGAATTTAAATCAGGCTCTCAAAGCAGTCTCTGCAATGCCTGTTCACTGCAGCATTGTTGACAATAGTCAAAACATGGAAGAAATCTAAATGTGCAGTGACTGATGGATAAAGAAAATGTGGTATATACATTAAAATGGGATATTATCCAGCCTTTACAGACAGAAGGAAATCCTGTCATTTGCAGCAACATGGATGAAACTGTAGGACATTATGCTAAGCGAAGTAAGCCAGACAGAGAAGGGCAAACACTTCTTAGTGCCATTTATACGAGGAATCTAAAATATCAAAATCCTTAGAAGAGAGTACAATGGTCGTTGCCAGGAGCTTGGGTAGGAGGTGAAATGGGGAGGTGATAGTCCAAGGAAACCATTTTTATTTAGGGGACCTGAGTCCTTGAATCCCTATGCCCTGTAACACTTTGAAGTCTTAGGTGGTACAGATGAAGACCTTCCCCATGGAAATTTGCAAGCTGCAGAAACCACTGTCTCTTCCTCTCAAGGAGCACCTTCCATACAGCACTGCAGCTAAGCCACCTAGCTGCCCTGCTAGGTCATTGGCCCGTTTGGGGACAAGGAGGTAAAGACCTAAAAAGGAAAAGGACATGGGGAAGCATTTAGCTTGTAGATGACACAACCAAGACCTTAACCCAGGAATTCAGATTTAGGTTCTCTGCCACAGCACCCTGGGCTGCCTCCACCATTGCTCAGATAGCATCAGGTCAGAACTCAATAGCCAAGATATTCAGTAAAACAAGATATATAGCTGGGAACCAGCATCAGGTAAAAACCAGGATAAGTGGGCATGTGTGGGAAGTGATGGTGCTGCCCTGTTGCTTGGGCAGCCTCTGGGCCACATGGTCGACTCTGCCTGAAAACAGGTTTGCATGTTAAAAACCAGTGGAATTGACCCCAGTGTCTGAGCTTCATGGGTCCTGGTAATCCTGGCAGCCCCTCAGCCTTAGCACCTGTTCAACTAGAAGCACAGGACAGAGTATCTTCCTTGAAGGCAATGGGAATGGGTAGCAACAAGGCCCTCCACTACCTATGAGCCTGTTCTGCCTTTTCTCCAGAAGAAACATTGATCTAGACTATTACTTCCCATACCTGGAGCAGTCGCCCTCCCCAAGAGCCTCTGCTCGTTGGATTGAGTGTGTTTTTCCAATCTCATAGATATTTCTATTTTCTTTTACTTCCTCCAGGCTGAGCAGAAAGTGATGACTCCTGGACAAGTTTGACTATCTCCAGTTGCCCCAAGTTGCTGGCTTTTCTTCCCTCATACTTTTGATTTATTCATGATTTTGCCCTTAAGTTCAACTTGCTTGCATCCAATAGTGTATCTTGATAATGTTATGATAACCCCTTGAGTGTGTACCTTTTTATACCTGAAAAAGAACTTCCCATCCATGATCTTACTTCAGGCTCAAGCAGAGTGTTTAACAATAAATTCTGTTTTGACTTCCCTAAGACTAGTCGACTTCCTGATGAGTTTAGGTGACCTTAGTGTGCCTTTGGGACTTGAAAGCAGAAGGAGACCTGCCAGGAGCCAGCATGAGGAATCCCGCCCATGGCAAAGGTCATGAGGAAGGAAGCCCAACAAAATGCAAAGGCGTGATCTGGCTTCAGGGGTTCCCCCTGGGTTTTCCTGAATATCTACCCCAAAAACCAGAGTCTGCCTGCTTTATTACTGTGCTTTCCACTCTTCTGACATTCTCCAGAAAAAAAGTTAACTCAGGGCTTCAGTCTCCTGCATATGAAAGGAATGTTTCAGCTCAAATCCCTTTGATGGCTCTCTAACTTGCCTGACAGGTTCCCCCGGACTTTTACAATTTGTGAATTGCTTACAGCCCCCCAACCACAAGAGGCACAAAGCTTAAACATCTTAAAGATATAGAGCCTTTTAGAGTTAAGAATTAGTTTGGTGAAGAGTTTGTTGAGTTAATGTTTGCTGCCAGGCCTCCATATCCTTTATCTTTTAGGCACATGGAGGATATTAATCAATGTACTCGGGATGCAGAAACAGGAATATAGTAGTTTTGATGTTAGCAACACTAGACTTTTGAGTTAATTACTTTTCTCTTTGTTATAAATCACTGTACTTCTTTCATTGTTATAAATTGTTGTGCCCTTGCTATGTAAGAATGTAACTTTATTTAGTGCTTTCTGAGAGTGGCACCAGACTTTGGGAAGCACAACACTTTTAAGACAAATAAGTCTTCTGGTTGACAAACTCTTATCAGAAAAGGGCCGTAAAATGTTAATTAGCCTTCTGGCCAGAAGATTATGTAAATCACCTAAGACTTGTGTATACAACTAAGTATGCAGAGAAAAAGCCTGGTCTCGATAAGAGTCAGGGCTGCTGACACTGCATAATTTTGTATTACCCATTGATCTCTATGTACAATCAAAAAGTATAAAAAGCCTTCTGAACAATAAAGGATGGACCAGTTTCTTGGACTAGTCTCTCGAACTAGTTTCTTGGAAATCTGGCTCCCCCACGTATCGGATCTCTCTCTCTTTCTTCTTCTCCCTCCCTCTCCTTTTCCGGCTGAATTCCCATCTGGAGCGGGGAGGCTTGCCATGTGTACTTACTTGCCCCGGCTTTTAAGTCCCGTGAGAGAGGAAGCCCAAGGCAGGGCACCCTCCGCTATTCAAATGAGTGCCGGTGGCCTAACGTAGATGGTGCAAACCTCTTGTCCTGAAGTTTTATTGGCTTTCCCCGTAAACCAAGTTATTCATCATGTTTTCTCCACTAAATTTTTGTACTACACTATTCTTTCCTAATTTCTTTTATATTTCTTTCTTTATTTTTTTAATTTTATTTTTACTTTATTTTACTTTACAATACTGTATTGGTTTTGCCATACATTGACTTGAATCCACCACGGGTGTATACGAGCTCCCAATCCTGAATCCCCCTCCCACCTTCCACCCCATATCATCTCTCTGGATCATCCCCATGCATCAGCCCCAAGCATCCTGTATCCTGCATTGAACATAGACTGGCACTTCATTTCTTACATGATAGTATACATATTTCAATGCCATTCTCCCAAATCATCCCACCCTCTCCCTCTCCCTCAGAGTCCAAAAGTCCCTTCTATACATCTGTGTCTCTTTTGCTTTTATATTTCTAAATAATTAAGTTTTTCCTCCCCACGCCATCCCCGCTTCGAATTACCCTGGATCCACCGGGGTTGGACCCTGGCAGAGAACCTCCTGAAGCTTCTTAGGGGTCAGGTTAAAGACTGTTGATGATCCCTGGTGGGTAAACTGCAGACCCTGAATGCTAGGCTAATGTTTAGCTTCTCTATTTGCCATATATATTTTTTGAACTTTCCATATCCTTTTACAACTAGTTCACTGCTTTCAATTGAGTTACATAGCAGATTTTAGTTACCTCCTCCTACCTACCTTTCAGTATACTTGAGTTCTTCCCTGCAGGCATGTGGGCATATTATTAGAAAGTTTATACAGAAGGTTTAAGTTCTCTATGATGTAATTCTTAAGAGGCTACAGACCAAATGGACATCTGTGTCTGAATTTTGATAATTGATTGATAATTTGTCCTCAATTTCCAACCCCCAAACTTTACCCAGGGATCCCCTAAAGTAGGTCTTACAGTGTATAGACTCCAGAAAGATTATGAAGGGAGAAAATCAGCTAGCATTCTTGAGGCCTTACTGCATAACAGGCATTATAACAGAGTGATGGCAATAATCCCCGTGCTAATCTTGTGCAGAGGATATTCTTCACCCCAGTTTTCAAATGAGGATATAGAAGCTCAGACAAGCGGTCAGAACCATTGCTATGTCCCTCCAGTAGCTGTAACCATAGTCCTGAGCCTGTGTGGAGGTTACCTAGTCCTCTTGGTGAACCTGTCCCCCTCAGACCTTCCCTGAGGCACACTTGTACAAAGAGGGGCAGGTGGGAAATTGCACTCCTCCTCTGGGCATCCTGGGTAAAATACCAGAAGACCCAAACTGGCCCCCCTCACCCTCCTTTTCCATTAAAACACTTCTGAACTGAAATGCTCTTAGCTGGGAAGAGATTTGACTCACAGATCTTCCCAAAGAAGAGCTTGTTGACCCAGGGGAAGCTCCAGTGGGCTAGCTGATCTGAGCACAGGGCCCTCAGTGACGTCCCATTGTCCAGTCCAGAATCTGTCCTAAGCTAGCCAGAAAATACCAAGACTCCAGGAACTTGCAACAGGGACCTCTGTTGGCCAGCTGGACAGATGTAGGCCCATGCAACTGGGCTTCTCCACCTTTGGGACTGGAATTGCTGTGTAAATCATGTTTCCCTGATACCTGAGTTCGTAAAGAATCCACCTCCAATGAAGAGACCCTGGTTCGACTCCTGGGTCAGGAAGATCCCCTAGAGAAGGGATAGGCTACACACTCCAATATTCTTGGGCTTCCACTGTGGCTCAGCTGGTAAAGAATCTGCCTGCAATGTGGGAGACCTGGGTTTGATCCCTGAGTTGGGAAGATCCCCTGGACAAGGGAAAGGTGACCCAATCCACTATTCTGGCCTGGAGAATTCCATGGACTGTATAGTCCATGGGGTCACAAAGAGTCGGACACGACTGAGCAACTTTCACTTTCACTGTGTAAGTTCCACAAAAGGACAAACTAACAGTTTTTCTGATTTAAAATGAAGGCCTTTTCTCTTGATTTTGAAGAGATTGGGTTGCCTTTCTGAATGCCTGGTGTCTTCTGCCAGCATTCAGAAGTTGTTTTGTGGAAGTTGCTCCACATTCAAATGATCTTTTTTTTTTTTTTAATTAGTTTGTGGGGGAGAAAGTGGTCTCCCCATCCTATTCTTCCTCCAACTTGGGATCACCCCGCCTCTTGAATTTAGAAAATGTCTCTCCATCTCTGTCCAGTTTCTGAGACCTATGCACAATGGATGGTGAACTTGTTCTTCTTGCCAAATGATCAGAGAAGAACATTCCATTTATTTGCATGGATGTGCATTAGATTTGTTCTGGAGGGGGAAATTGGCACAGCATGGCATGTACTGACACAAAATATGAGCTGGTTTTCCTCAAGATTAGCTCTCAGACTGGGACTTGGCACATGATAGGGATTGACACATAGGTGCTGGATGAATTAGTGAAAGGGAAAGAGGTCCAAGATAGACTGGCTTCCCCATCTTCAAGATACACTTGGCCTTTAAGAGAGTTTTAGAACCGATGTGCAAGATACTGATTTCAGTCTGAAAAAAAAAATCTCTTTCATGGTTGAAATGGCTCACAATTCTGCAGATTTAAGGAAGAGAGGTGGTTGCATTGCACTCTGCTTCTTTTTAGTTGCCTAGAATTTTTAATCATACTTGCCTGACTCACAGTAATGTACACAAACATAATAAATAGTGAGATACTTCATGTGCAAATGTTAAGGTTTCCTTTTGTAAGTGTAATAACTTGGTGCATTCGGCTGTGTGATTAATTTTCTCCTATTACACGAAGTCATTCTCTTTACAAAAGCAAATAAATACTTTTAAGAAGTATCAAATATAAAGAGAAAAAAATCAATATCTAGCAACTATACATTCACAGGAGGTGTGCAATTCTAGACCTGTCAGATATTTTAAAAATATTTTTATTGGAGTGTAGTTGCTTTACAGTGTTGTGTTAGTTTGTGCTGTACAGCAAAGTGAATCAGCTATACATATACATATATCCCCCCTCCTTTTTGGAGTTCCTTCCTACTCAGTGGATCAGTCAGATTTTTTGTTTGTTTGTTTAGATCTGTCAGATCTTAATGAGTAATGTTTCTTTCTTTTGGGCCCATCCTTTCGTTGCTGATAGGTGGCTGCTTTGTCTTTTTTGAACACTTACAATGGCCAGGACCACAGTCCCTTACAAGCCCACTCTGTCTCTGGAAATGCATTCCTCAGTTGAGGTACAATCTGTTCCCTTTAACCATCATCCACTGATAATCTATAATCCCTTTCTTATATGCTAGCCCCTGAAATATGTAGATATGCTTATTGGATTCTTCCTCTGTCAACTCTTCCCATTTAAACACATCTGTTCCCATAAACTCTGGCAATAATTCTGAACAAACATATTTCAAACATCCTCCTCAAAAATGCTCCCTCAATCACACATCCCAACCCACTTCTCCAGATGTGTACCAACAGGCAAGACTTTTCATCTTGTTCATTAGGGCCAGTGGCCCAGGCTGTCAGAATCCTGTTAAATAGTCATTCTGCTTATCAGGTGATCCATGCCTCCAAGTTTTGTAAGCGGAAATATAATTTACGTGCCATCTATGTCTTGATCCCACCTGGGGCCAAAAAAGATTGATCAGGAAATCAGTCCAAAGATAGAAGACATAACAGAAAAATCCCTCCACTACTAAGTAGGGACGTTGGGGCTCAGTATTCAGTAGATATTGAACTAGTATTCCTGTAGCTACATTCTCACTGCAACTTCAACCATCATCTGGCTACATGAGTACCACTGGGAAATGAAGGAGATGCTTTACCAATTCAAAGGACAAGAACTATAACGATAGCTCCTAACCAGATATTTCTAAGACTCTCTGTTGGTGATAGTATGACACCCCACCTCCATCCAAACAGGGTAGTGTTACTTTGCAAAATGATGTAGTAGAGCAGGTTCCCAGGAAGACAGTTGATTCCCATACTCAGCCTTCTCTAATCATCCTTCCCCTTTACAGATCCACACCTATTAGAGCTCCCAAACCATACACCCCACGTCAGGTCCTCTGGGGGTCTCTGCTTATAAATGTATTCCACCTGTGAATTTCCACACAACACATTCCTCTTGCCCTGCTTTTCTGCACAATATTTTTCCCCATGAATTTCTCAGTGGAGAAAATTTTCCACCAGGAGACGCAACAGTGGTTATATTGAATTTGAAGTTGACATTGCAACCTGGCAATTTGGGGCCCTTTTGGCACTGATTCATCAAGACAGGTGTTGTTTTACCTGCTGGCTGAATGCTTCTAACTATTGAGGTAGAATGGAGTTACTACTACACCATGGAGGCAAGAAAGACCATATCTGGAACCTACGAGAAAAATATGAAAGTGTCTCTTACTGTTCCCATATCCAATAATATATGGTAATGGATGACTATTTCTGCTTTATTGACTATGCCAAAGTCTTTGACTGTGTGGATCACAATAAACTGTGGAAAATTCTGAATGAGATGGGAATACCAGACCATCTGACCTACCTCTTGAGAAACCTATGTGCTGGTCAGGAAGCAACAGTTAGAACTGGACTTGGAACAACAGACTGGTTCCAAATAGGAAAAGCAGTATGTCAAGGCTGTATATTGTCACCCTGCTTATTTAACTTATATGCAGAGTACATCATGAGAAACGCTGGGCTGGAAGAAGCACAAGCTGGAATCAAGATTGCTGGGAGAAATATCAATCACCTCAGATATGCAGGTGACACCACCCTTATGGCAGAAAGTGAAGAGGAACTAAAGAGCCTCTTGATGAAAGTGAAAGAGGAGAGTGAAAAAGTTGGCTTAAAGCTCAACATTCAGAAAACGAAGATCATGGCATCTGGTCCCATCACTTCATGGGAAATAGATGGGGAAACAGTGGACACAGTGTCAGACTTTATTTTGGGGGGCTCCAAAATCACTGCAGATGGTGACTGCAGCCATGAAATTAAAAGACGCTTACTCCTTGGAAGGAAAGTTATGATCAACCTAGATAGCATATTCAAAAGCAGAGACATTACTTTGCCGACAAAGGTCTGACTATTCAAGGCTATGGTTTTCCTGCGGTCATGTATGGATGTGAGAGTTGGACTGTGAAGAAAGCTGAGCACTGAAGAATTGATGCTTTTGAACTGTGGTGTTGGAGAAGACTCTTGAGAGTCCTTTGGACTGCAAGGAGTTCCAAACAGTACATTCTAAAGGAGATGAGCCCTGGAATTTCTTTGGAAAGAATGATGCTAAAGCTGAAGCTCCAGTACTTTGGCCACCTCATGCGAAGAGTTGACTCATCGGAAAAGACTTTGATGCTGGGAGGGATTGGGGACAGGAGGAGAAAGGGACGACAGAGGATGAGATGGCTGGATGGCATCACTGACTCAATGGACATGAATCTGAGTGAACTCTGGGAGTTGCTGATGGACAGGAAGGCCTGGCATGCTGTGATTCATGGGGTCACAAAGAGTCGGACACGACTGAGCGACTCAACTGAACTGAACTGAATGGATGACTCTAGTGACTCACACAGGCAGGACCAGTAAGGGATCAGATTAGTTAGGAATAAAAATTTGTATCTTGTGGCCACATAAACAACCACAATCAGCTAGATGAGGTCATAAGGAACTGAAGTGCTAGTGGAAGAAGGAAGTTATAAATACTGAGTATCCCCTCATGGTCAGTTGCCAAAATAAAAACTAGAGAAGCTATGCATACTTTGTCTTGCTTTGTTATTATATGGTTGAATTTCATGCCCATTACTTTTTATTTCTCTCATTTCCAAAGGGTGTGTTTGAATTGTGTGGGTCGTACTTAGTAAAATAATTTATCCTATAGTGTACAGTATATCGAAGTGTAATTATGGCAGAATTAAAGAAGGAACAGACATCCCCCAGAGAATGAGAGTGTATCTAATGGGCCTTTTGCAGTCCCGCATTCCTGGAGAAGTTAGAGGTGCATTCACGTGTATGAGGAATGGTTGCATCATGCTAAGGAGAAGCATGGCATTGCTACTGGTACCATTTGGAAGAAAACCACAGAGAGAAGAGTATTATGGATGATGAGTCATCAAAGAGGTGGACTGTGTTAGATTGGCTGTTAGCAACTAGGACTCATGTCGACCCCTTTGTACATTTTCTACTCAATATATGGCATAGTCCTAGGAACTACAGAATCCCTCATCAAAGTGCCTCCAGGTTTGATTACCCAGCTACTAGAGTACTTTGAGAGAAGAAGCCCTCATTCCCTGTCAGCAGCACTCGGCACTAAGGAGTGTCCAAATGAGGTTATACTGGTTTCTTTCCCAGTGATTTCTGGGAAACCCCCTGAGAATCATCTATGACAGTCCTGCCTGCAGCTGGAATCACTGGGGGCTTTTTCCTAGTGTATCAGCAGCAGCCTCCCTGAGCTTCACTGCTCCAACTTTTTACTAGTTGTGAAAGCCACTGATTTCCTGTTCTCAACCCTTCCTGCTTAGGGAAGAGTGGCACTGCTTTTCTGATGGGCTACTCTGTTAATGCTGTCACCACCCAGCCTTTTTCTACACCATATACCCTGCTTGTGAGTGACTTCCGCACCATGCCATCTGTCCCATGAAAAATCCCCACTTCAGGCCTCCCTGACTATACACACTGAACACCTTCTGCATAGTGCTGTAGCCCAAGAAGCACCTTCTGTGCCAGACCCATAACCTAATGACACCTGCAGGATTCTTTTTCCTCTGAACATCCTCTGAACACAGCTCTACACATGAATGCTCCCTGTGTTCCCTCCTCTTCCCATCCTCCACTGTCCAGGAACTCCTGTCTGCTGACCTCCTCCTCTGGGTACCTACTATACTGTTATGAGTTACAGATAGATTAAGATAAATGAGAAAGGGTTTCTTACATCCATAATATAGAGCATGAAAGTATCAGCAATATTCCAAACAAAACCCATAATCGTCCTTCATCAGTTCATTAAGTCCTATGTAACTAATTCTCATTCTGCTCAGTCTTGGGTTAGCAGCCTCATGAATCTATCAGCTTATTTCCTAGAGATCTGGAAACTCTGGCTTACTGCAGTGATAAGATTTCAAAGTCATTTAATTAATGGCATCAGAAACTTGTGGCTCAAAACATTTGGCAAAGTCCTTTTCCTGAGTGTCTGAGACTCCCTTTTTCTTGAAGATAAAGCATTGTGTCCTGTAGGTGATTGCAAGTGCTTTTGGGGAAGCATAAGTGCAAGAAAAAAGATTTAAAATGTTCATAGTTAAAGATCTGATGAGCGTTCAACACATAAATAATAAATCTGACAAGGAAATTTGGTTGTTTCTGTGGCGGGCAACATTTAAAAAGATAACTAAAGTTATGATTGATGACACTACACTGTCTCTTGTTCAATCCTAAGTTATGTCTGACTCTTTGTGACCCCATGAACTGCAACATCCAAGACTGGCCTGTCCTTCATTATCTCCTGGAGTTTGCTCAAACTCATGTCCATTGAGTTGGTGATGCCATCCAACCATCTTATCCTCTGTTGCCCCCTTCTCCTCCTGCCCTCAATCTTTCCCAGCATAATGGTCTTTTCCAATCAGTCAGTTCTTTGCATCAGGTGGGCAAAGTATTGGAGCTTCAGCTTCAGCATCAGTCCTTTCAATGAATCTTCAGGGTTGATTTCCTTTAGGATTGACTGATTTGATCTCCTTGCAGTCCAAGGGACTCCCAAGAGGTTTCTCCAGCACCAAAGTTAGAAAGAATCAATTCTTCAGTGCTCAGCTTTCTTTATGGGCCAGCTCTCACATCCATACCTGACCACTGGAAAAACCATAGTAGTAGTAGTGTTAGTCACTCAGTCGTGTCCAATTCTTTGTGATCCCATGGACTGTAGCCTGCCAGGCTTCTCTGTCTATAAGATTCTCCAGGCAATAATACTGGAGTGGATTCCCATCCAGAGGATCTTCCTAATCCAGGAATCAAATCCAGGTCTCCTGTGTTGCAAGCAGATTCTTTACTGTTTGAGCTACAGAGAAGACCAGAAAATCTATAAGTTTGACTATATGGACCTTTGTCAGCAAAGTGATGTCTTCTTTTTAATGTGCTGTCTAGGTTTATCATAGCTTTCCTTCCAAGGAACAAGCATCTTTTAATTTCATGGCTACAGTCACTCCATAGTGATTTTGGAGCCCAAGAAAACAAAATCTACCAGGGTTTCTAATTTTCCCCCGTCTATTTGCCATGAAATGATGGGACTGCATGCCATGATCTTAGTTCTTTGAATGCTGAATTTTAAGCCAGCTTTTTCACTGTCTTCTTTTACCTTCATGAAGAGGCCTTTTAGGTCCTATTCACTTTCTGCCATTTGAGTGGTATCATCTGCATACCTAAGGTTATTGGTATTTCTCCTGGTAACCTTCATTCCAGCTTGGGATTCATCCACCCTGGCATTTTGCATGATGTATTCTGCATATAATTTCAATAAGCAGGGTGGCAATATACAGCCCTGATGTATTCCTTTTCTAATTTGGAACAAGTCTATTATTCCATGTCTGGTTCTAGCTATTGCTTCTTGACCTGCATACAGGTTTCTCAGGAGGCAGGTAAGCTGGTCTGGTATTCCCATTACCTGAAGAATTTTCCACACATTGTTGTGATCCACACAGTCAAAGGCTTTAGTGTAGTTACTGAAGCAGAAGAAGATGTGGGTTTATTTATTTATTTATTTTTGAAATTATCGTGCTTTCTCTATGATGCAGTGGATATTAGCAATGTGTTCTCTGATTCCGCTACCTTTTCTAATTCCAGCTTGTACATCTAGAAGTTCTTGGCTCATGTACTGCTGAAGCCTAGATTGAAGGATTTTGAGCATTACCTTGCTAGTGAAATAAGCACAATTGTATGGAAGTTTAAACATTCTTTTGCATTGTCTTTCATGGGATTGGAATGAAAACTGACTTTTTCCAATCCTGTGGTCACTGCTGAATTTTCCAAATTGGCTGAGTGCATCACTTTAACAGCATAATCCTTGAGGATTTTACACAGCTCAGCTGGAATTCCACCACTTTCACTACCTTTGTATGTAGTAATGCTTCCTAAGGCCCACCTTGCTTCACACTCCAGGATGTCAAGCTCCTGGTGAGTGACCACACCATCGTGATTATGCAGGTCATTAAAACTTTTTGTATACTTCTTCTGTGTATTCTTGCCACCTCTTCTTAATATCTTCTGCTTCTATTAGGTCCTTGCTGTTTCTGTTCCTTTATCATGCCCATTGTTGCATGAAATTAAACAGTTTAATATCAGGCAAAGCAGCACCAGGACATATCATAAACAGTAAGGACATTGACAAACCTCCAAGAAATTCATACTGTTTCTGAAACATTCATTTCAAAAACATTTTGTCCACACAAATGTAACCTAGGGAAGGTCAGGCATCTCTTGTGATTTGACAAAGGCTCCCATGAAACTCAATATATCAAACACAATTTTTACAAGGTGAAAGATCCTTTGTGATTCTTTAGGGTCACTCTCTTGGAGAAGGAAATGGCAACCCACTCCAGTGTTCTTGCCTAGCGAATCCCAGGGATGGGGGAGCCTGATCACTCAGGCGAATTCCTTGGCGGTCCCATGGTTAGGACTCAGCATTTTCACTGCCAAAGTCCAGCTTCAATCCCTACTCAGGGAAATCAGATTCCAGAAGCCTCCTGGCATGGGAGGGGAAAAAACAAAGAATATATCACTTAGGATTTGAGTGTGGGGAAAGGAAAATATAAGAGTTGTCAGGAAGGTTGAACACTTAGTTAAATAAGATCATGGGTCCTTAACAAACACTCCTCGTCTATTTAACCAAAGTGACAAAATATTTTGAAAGTACATATTGAATGAAACACAATTATAAAGAGCTTTAGTTCTTTCAAAATTGGCAAGGCTTGATTGAAGGTCATGATAAAGTCAACATAAACCAAAGAATATTATTCTGATAAGAAAGAGTCTTTGCTTTCTAGGCAGATGACTCAAAAAATAAAGAAAAACATTTTACAACCTGAGTAATTTTACTATCAGTAATCTAAGGAAATGTTTCCAGTTTAACAGAGAAAATCAAATTCTAGTTTTGCATCAGTGTACTATGTGATATTATAGCTCAGTTTTTAAAATCTTATAAACAAACCCAATGATCTTTAGCTACCTTTGACCACAAGAAAAAAATCCCTTTTCTGAGAACGATATCCCTTCAGGTTTTGTCCTGCCCTTTCATCTTTTTCATGCTGGAACAACCAGTCATTTTACTTTAGGAAAAAAAAAAAAAGTATTCTGTTTCCTTAACAAAAACACATCCTGCACATATTGCATAGTTACTTCAGTATATGTGTCAAGATTTAAGTTAGCAAAAGATCTTGCAAACTATCTTTAATGCTGGCACACCACATATAAAACATACTTATTGCTAAAATAAAGTTGTGTGAGGGTAAATTCACTTTAATTAATTCCTGAGAACTTAAAGAGTGTTCAATTCATGAAAAGCACTTAATTATCTCTAAACCAATCATAACAAAGCTCCTTGAAGGACTTTCATAATCTAATTCGGTAATACCATCAGGGTAGGACATATTATCAGAGAAGGCAATGGCAATCCACTCCAGTACTCTTGCCTGGAAAATCCCATGGACAGAGGAACCTGGTAGGCTGCAGTCCATGGGGTCACACAGAGTTGGACACGACTGAGTGCCTTCACTTTCATTTTTCCCTTTCATGCATTGGAGAAGGAAATGGCAACCCACTCCAGTGTTCTTGCCTGGAGAATCCCAGGGACAGGGGAGCCTGGTGGGCTGCCATCTATGGGGTTGCATAGAGTCGGACACGACTGAAGGGACTTAGCAGCAGCAATAGCAACAGGACATATTATATATATATACACACAGAAACATAAATATAAGATAAATAAATCCTGGAATGTAATGTACAGCATGGAGACTATAGTTAATAAAACTGTACTATACTGTGTATTTTTGAAAGTTGCTGAGAGGGTGGATTTTTAAAATTCTCATTGTAAGAAAAAAAAAAACAACTATGTGCTCTGATAAATGTTAAGTAGACTTTTCACAGTGATCATCTTGCAACATATACAAATATCATTATGCTATACACTTGAAACCAATATAATGTTATATGTTTTCAGACATGTTTCTTAACCTCCACTGTTTTCTAGGATGGCAATCAGAACACCTCTTCGCATCATATCACCTTCCATGACACCTATCACCCCTGTAATGCCATGGGGCTGAGTAGGAGCTTTACAAAGCCACGGTGGACTTGTGTTATGACAGCCCTCAGGTAAAATGTACCACTTGGCGTCTGAGACTTTCTGACACCAGCAGGTAACTACTTTTTCTTGGCATGGAAAGGAGATTGATTTAACAGTCTTTCAATAGTACTTTCTAGTGAAATCAGGCATATTTAGGTCTGTGTTTCCCTTCTCAGACATAGGAAATACCCGCACTTAAAGGGGATCCTGCAAGTATCTTGCTCAGTAATCACCCAGCTTTTTAGAAAAGAGAAACACAGAATCTCAGTCCTACTCCAGTCCTCCTGAATCAGAACCTGCATTTTTATCAAGATCTACTGGATGTGGGCCTTTCAGATGGCTCAGTGGTAAAGGATCTGCCTGCACAGAAGCAGTTCTAAGAGGGAATTTTATAGCAATACAATCCTACCTCAAGCAGAGAGGGCAATGGCAAACCACTCCAGTACTCTTGCCTAGAAAATCCCATGGATGGAGGAGCCTGGTAGGCTGCAGTCCATGGGGTCACTATGAGTCAGACACGACTGAATGCCTTCACTTTCACTTTTCACTTTCACTCATTGAAGAAAGAAATGGCAACCCACTCCAGTGTTCTTTCCTGGAGAATCCAAGGGACAGGGGAGCCTGGTGGGCTGCCGTCTATAGGGTCGCACAGAGTCAGACATGACTGAAGTGACTTAGCAGCAGCAGCAGCAGCCTACCTCAAGAAACAAGAAAAACATCGAACAGACAACCTAACTTTGTACCTAAAACAACTGGAAAAGGAAGAACAAAGAAATCCCAAAGTTAGCAGAAGGAAAGAAGTCATAAAGATCCAAGCAGAAATAAATGAAAAAGAAATGAAAGAAACAATAGTAAAGATTAATAAAACTAAAAGCTGGTTCTTTGAGAAGATAAACAAAACTGGCAAATCTTTAGCCAGAGTCACCAAGAAAAAAAGAGATACGAATTAAATCAAGAAAATTAGAAATAAAAAAGGAGAGGTTACAACAGACAATGTAGAAATACGAACGATTACGAGCCTATTATGAGCAACTACATGACAATCAAATGGACAACCTGCAAGAAATGCACAGATTCTTAGAAAAGTTCAATCTTCCAAGACAGAACCGGGAAGAAATAGAAATTATGAACAACCCAATTACAAGCACTGAAATCGAAACTGTGATTAAAAATAAATCTCCTAAAAAGCAAAGGCTCAGGACCACATGGCTTCACAGGTGAATTCTATCAAACATTTAGAGAAGAGCTAATTCCTATCCTTCTAAAACTCTTTCAAAAAATTGCAGAGGAAGGAACACTTTCAAATTCATTTTATGAGGCCACCACCACCCTGCTACCAAAACCAGACAAAGATAACACCAAAAAGAAAATTACAAGCCAATATCACTGATGAACATAGATGCAAAAATCCTCAACAAAATTTCTAGCAAATGGAATTGAACAACACCTTAAAAAGATTATACACCAAGATCAAGTTGGGTTTATCCCAGGGATGCAAGGATTCATCAATATATGCAAATCAGCCAATCTGATACACTACATTAACAAATTGAAAGATAAAAACCATACGATAATATCACTAGATGCAGTAAAAGCCTTTGACAAAATTCAGCACATTGACAAAAACTCTTCAGAAAATGGGCATAGAAGGAATCTAACTCAACACAGTAAAGGCCATATATGATAAACCCACAGCAAACAGTATGCTCAATGGTGAAAATCTGAAAGCATTCCCTCTTAGATTAGGAACAAGACAAGGGTGCCCACTCTCACCACTATTAGTCAACTTAATTTTGGATGTGCTAGCTATGGCAATCAGAGGGGAAAAAATAAATAAATAAAAGAATCCAGATTGGAAAGGAAGTAAAAATGTCACTGTTTGCAGATGACATGATACTATACATACAAAACCCTAAAGATACTATCGGAAAATTACTAGAGCTAATCAGTAATTTTGAATTTAACAAAGTCACAGGATACAAAATCAATACACAGAAATCACTTGCATTTCTATATATTAACAATGAAAAATCAGAAAGAGAAGGAATCAATACCATCTACCATTGCAACAAAAGGAATAAAATACCTAGGAATAAATCTACCTAAGGAGACAAAAGAACTGTATACAGAAAACTATAAGACACTGATGAAGGAAATCAAAGATGACATAAAGATATGGAGAGATATCCCATGTTCCTGGGCTGGAAGAATCAATATTGTGAAAGTGACTGGACTACCAAATGCAATCTACAGAGTCAACGTGATCCCTGTCAAATGACCAATGGCATTTTTCACAGAACTAGAACAACAACAAAAAAATCACAATTCATATAGAAACACAAAAGACCCCGAATAACCAAAGCAGTCTTGAGAAAGAAGAGTGGAGCTGGAGGAATCAACCTTCCTAACTTCAGACTATCCTACAAAGCTACAGTCATCAAGACAGTATGGTACTGGTGCAAAACCAGAAATATCGACCAGCAGAACAAGATAGAAAGCCCAGAGATAAACCCATGCACCTATGGGTACCTTATTTTTTACAAAGGTGGAAAGAATATACAGTGGGGCATAGAAAGCCTCTTCAATAAGTGGTGCTGGGAGAATAGGACAGCTCCATGTAAAAGAATGAAATCAGAACACTTCCTAACACCATACACAAAGGTAAACTCAAAATGGATTAAAGGCCTAAATGTAAGACCATAAACTATAAAATTCTTAGAGGAAAGCATAGGCAGAATACACCATGACATAAATCACAGCAAGATCCTCTATGACCCACCTCCTAGAGTAATGGAAATAAAAACAAAAATAAACAAGTAGGACCTAATTAAACTTAAAAGCTTTTGCATAGCCAAAGAAACTATAAACAGCTGAAAAGACAACCCTCAGAATAGGAGAAAAATAATAAGGGGATGACAGAGGATGAGATGGCTGGATAGCATCACCGACTTGATGGACATGAGTTTGAGTAAACTCCGGGAGTTGGTGATGGACAGGGAGGCCTGGCGTGCTGCAATTCATGAGGTCGCAAGGAGCCAGACACAACTGAGTGACTGAACTGAACTGAATAGCAAGTGAAACAACTGACAAAGGGTTAATTTCCAAAAACTACAAGCAGCTCGAAGAGATGGCAGAGGAATAGGATGGGGAGACAATTTCCTCCCCCACAAATTCATCAAAAGATCATTTGAATGCTGAGCAACTTAAAACAGAACAAACTCTGAATGCTGGCGGAGCACACCAGGCACCCAGAAAGGCAGCCCATTCTCTTCGAAAGGAGGTAGGACAAAATATAAAAGACAAAAAGAGAGACAAAAGAGTTAGGGATGGAGCCATGTCCTGGGGAGGGAGTTGTGAAGGAGAAGAAGTTTCTAAACAGCAGGAAACTCTCTCACCGATGGGTCTGCGGGCAGTTTTGGAATCTCAGAGGGCAAAATAAGCAGAAGGAAAAAAAAAACCTACAGAATACATGCCTAAGCACCACTCCCAGCACAGAAGTAGCCCAGATGCTCACATCTACAACCAGCGAGTGAGTGGGGGCTGGACAGGGTAAGGGCCAGGCCTGAATGCCCTGAGGACAATCTGAGGGAGCTAATGTGAGCTAGCAACCCAAAGTGTGGGATAGCCAGAGAGAAAAAAAAAAAAGAGAGAGAGAGAGAACTTCCCCATGAAAAGATCTAACCTAAGGTGCAGCCTGACCTGCTCACAGAACTAAGGACTGATCAATCACCAAAGGAGAGCTGGCTGGCTGTGGACCAGCCTCTCACCCACCAGAAGCAGAGAGGCAGGCACACTCCAGCCAGAGCTGGAATGTGAGGGGCAATCTCAGCCCCAGAGATGGCATCTTCGACCAAACGGTGAGCAGGCTCCCAGTTGTTAACCACGTCTTCCTGTGATCCTGAATGGTTGACTTCCACAAGGAGGGATGCAGCCTGAGATCAGCTCCCCAGAGGAGACACACATCACACCTAAAATGGTGCTGTCATGGTGCATTAGGGATACTGAGTGTCTGGGACTGGGGAGGTGATTAAGATGCACGACCACTTGGAAAGTGAGCTCGGCAAGCACCTGGTCACCTGAGCTGCTCAGACCTGGGAAGGGCAAAAAACACATGCCCAACTGAGTCTGTGCCTTTGTGGATTACCCAAGAACCTGAGATGGTAACAGGCAGGAAGGCCAGGGGTCTCCAAACGGAGGAAATAGCCTACAAGTGTCAGACATGTTTATCTCTCTTAAGCGGCAAGAGGAAACAAACTAGAGATGTTTTTTCCTTCTCTACACAAATTTAAAAAGAGGTTTCTCTTAAAATTCTGTGTTGCCATAATGACATCTGGTTTCACCTGAAGTTAACCAATTCCTTTTTCTTATGGAAATGTTTATCTTAAGCTGTGCTAATGTACTACGCATTTACCCCAAACTCTTATCTTCAAGTCCCTTCCGCCTTTTGGCTCAGAACCTACTTGACAAACCAGTATGTTATACTCCGATATTGTTCCTCTAATCTATGTAAATGAAACTATTTGCATGTTGATCTGCCCTCCTTCAAGATTCAAGTTAATCATTTTATGGCCCAAGATAAACCATTTGGTGCCAAGATTATCCCAAAATACATCTTATGGGTGAGGGGCCTGGTGCCATTCTAAGTTTTGAGACATTCCTTTCTTTCATTAACAGACTGCTGGTGACTATATAACATCCAGCTGAAGACTAGCAGGGGGTACTCTTTCTGCTCCCTTCTGATGCCTATCTCAGAAGCTTTCTCTATCTCCTTTATACTTTAATACAACTTTATTACACAAAAGCTCTGAGTGATCAAGCTTCGTCTCTGGCCCCAGATTGAATTCTTCTCCTCTGGGGGCCAAGAATCCTGGCGTCGTGATTCAACAACAACTTTTCAAACCTAAACTTGAGTAGCTTAGACCAACACAGGCCCTGTTTTGGTCAGTACCCCTGCAGAGCAACCTGGAGCCTGAGCTGTGTAGACCAGGAGAAAACACGCTGCACTGAGCTGGGGCAAACCCAGTGTGGTCCATACACTGCGAACACTCCCCATACATACCAGTGATACTTGTTTGCAGTGTTCCTCCCTCCCCACAACACAACTGAAAGAATGAGCCTAAATAAGTGACCACCTTCGCCCCCTTGTGTCAGGAAGGAAATTAGACACTGAAGAGACTCGTAAACAGAGCCAGCCAAAAAAAAAAAAAAAAATATTGTTATCAATTTTTTACCTATAAGAATCTAATCTTCAGTGCCCATTTTTACTTGGGGGTATGATTAGTGACTTGATTGCTCTCTCCCCTTTTGACTCCCTTTTCTCCCCCAGGTCATCTCTATCTCCTCCCTCCCCCTTCTCTTCTCTACTTAACTCTGTGAATCTTTCTGGGTGTTCTTGGCTGTGGAGAACATTTAGGGAAGTGATTACTGGCTATGTTTGTCTCTCCTATTTTGACTCCCTCTTTTCTCCTCCTGGACACTTTTATCTCCCACCTCTTGTCTTCTCTTCTCTGTGTAACTCTGTGAAACTCGCTGGGTGTTCCAGACTGTGGAGAGCACATAAGGAATTGATTACTGGCTAGATTGCTCGCTCCCCTTTTGATTTCCCCTCTTCTCCTCCTGGTCACCTCTATCTCCCTCCTCCCTCTTCTCATCTCCATGTAACTCTGTGAACCTCTCTGGATGTCTGTCACTGTGGAGAATCTTTTCACCATCAACCTAAATGTTTTATCATTTGTGCTGTACAGATGGAGAAGTCTTAAGGCTACTATAAGAATAAGGCTGAAAGCCAGAGCCAGGAGGCTTAAATCAGAATCTTGAGAACACCAGAAATCTCCTGACTCAAGGGAACATTAATCAACAAGAGCTAATCCAAAAGCCTCCATACTTAAACTGAAACCAAACACCATCCAAGAGCCAACAAGTCCCAGAGCAAGATATACAACACAAATTCTCTAGCAATGCAGAAATACAGCCGTGAACATTAAAATACAGGCTACCCAAAGTCACACCAAACCCATAGACACTCCAAAGCTCACCACTGGACACTTCATTGCACTCCAGAGAGAAGAGTTCCAGCTCCACCCACCAGAACACAGATCTAAGCTTCCCCAATAAGGAAACCTTGACAAGCCACTCATCCACCCCACCCACAGGGAGCAACCTCCACAATAAAGAGGTACCACAAACTTCCAACCTACAGAAAGGCCACCCCAAACACAGCAATCTAAACAAAATGAAAAGGCAGAGGAATATTCAGCAGATAATGGAACATGATAAATGTCCATCAAACCAAACAAAAGCGGAGGATATATGGGAGTTTACCTGAAAAAGAATTCAGAATAATTATAGTAAAGATAATCCCAAATTTTGAAAACTAATTAGAGTTAGAAATAAATAGACAAGAGACAAGGATTGAGAAGATGCAAAAAGTGTTTAATAAGGTCCTAGAAGTAGTTAAAAAAGTGTCTGCCAGTAAAGAATAATGCAATAACTGAGATCAAAAACACTCTGGAGGGAACCAACAGTAGAATAACTGAGGGAGAAGATAGGATAAGTGAGGTGGAAGATAGAATGGTGGAAATAAATGAAACAAAGAGGAGAAAAGAAAAAAATGAATTAAAAAAGAAAAAACAAGGACATCCTCAGAGACATCTGGGACAATGTTAAATGCCCCAACATTCAAATCATATGAGTTGCAGAAGAAGAAGACAAAAAGAAAGGGCATAACAAAATACTTGAGAACATAATAGTTGAAATCTTCCCTAAAATGGGGAAGGAAATAGTCACTGAATTCCAAGAAACCCAGAGAGTCCCAAACAGGATAATCCCGAGGCAAAACACCCAAGACATACATTAATCAAATTAATGAAGATCAAACGCAAACAGCAAATATTAAAAGCAGCAAGGGAAAAGCAAAAAATAACACACAAGGGGATTCCCATAAGGATAACAGCTGATCTTTCAATAGAAACTTTTCAGGCCAGAAGGGAATGGCAGGACATACTTAAAGTGATGAAAGAGAAAAACCTACAACCCAGATTACTATACTCAGCAAGGATCTCATTTAAACATGAAGGAGAAATCAAAAGCTTTACAGACAAGCAAAAGCTGAGAGAATTCAGCAGCACCAAAACAGCTCTCCAACAAATGCTAAAGGATCTTCTCTAGAAAGGAAACAGAGAAAAGGATTATAAATTCAAACCCAAAGCAACAAAGTAACTGGCAATGGGATCATACTTATCAATAATTACCTTAAATATAAATGGGCTGAATGCCCCAACCAAAAGACAATGACTGGCTGATTGGATACAAAAATAAGACCCCTATATATACTGTCTACAAGTAACCCACCTCAAAACAAGGAACACATACAGACTGAAAGTGAAGGGCTGGAAAAAGCTATTTCATGCAAATGGAGACCAAAAGAAAACAGGAGTAGCAATACTCATATCAGATAAAATAGACTTTGAAATAAAGGCCATGAAAAGAGACACAGAAGGACACTACATAATGATCAAAGGATCAATCCAAGAAGAAGATATAAATTATATCTTCTTTAAAGATATAATTATAAATATATATGCACCCAACATAGGAGCACCACAATATATAAGGCAAATGCTAACAAGTATGAAAGCAGAAATTAACAGTAACACGCTAATAGTGGGAGACTCTAATACCCCTCTCACTCCTATGGATAGATCAACCAAAGAGAAAATTAGCAAGGAAACCCAAACTTTAAATGATACAGTGGACCAGTTATACCTAATTGATATCTACAGGACATTTCACCCCAAAACAATGAATTTCACCTTTTTCTCAAGGGCACACGGAACTTTGGTCAGGATAGATCACATCCTGGGCCACAAATCTAGCCTTGGTAAATTCAAAAAATTGAAATAATTTCAAGCATCTTTTCTGATTACAGCGTGGTAAGATTAGATGTCAACTACAGGAAAAAAAAACTATTAAAAATACAAACATATGGAGGTTAAAAAACATGTTTCTGAATAACCAACTAATCACAGAAGAAATCAAAAAATAAATCAAAATACACATGGAAACAAATGAAAATAAAAACATGACAACCCAAAACCTATGGGATTATGTAAAAGCAGTGCTAAGGGGAAGGTTCATAGAAATACAAGCTTACCTTGAGATACAAGAGAAAAATCAAACAAAGACCCTAACTTTATACCTAAAGCAACTAGAAAAAGAAGAAATGAAGAACCCAAGTGTTAGTAGAAGGAAAGAAATCATACAAATTAGGGCAGAAATAAATGAAAAAGAAACAAAGGAGATTACAGCAAAAATCAACAAAACTAAAAGCTGTTTCTTTGAGAAGACACATAAAATAGACCAAATATTAGCCAGACTCATCAAGAAAAAAGGGAGAAGAATCCAATCAACAAAACTAGAAATGAAAATGAATAAATCACAACAGACAATGCAGAAATAAAAAGGATCATGAGAGACTACTATTAGCAACTATATGACAATAAAATGGACAATGTGGAAGAAATGGACAGATTCTTAGAAAAGTATAACTTTCCAAAAGTGAACCAGGAAGAAAAAGAAAATTTTAACAGACCCATCACAAGCATGTAAATTGAAAGTGTAATAAAAAATCTTCCAACAAACAAAAGCCCAGGACCAGATGGCTCCAGAGATTAATTCTATCAAAAATTTAGAGAAGAGCTAATACTTACCTACTCAAATTCTTCCAGAAAATTGCAGAGGAAAGTAAACTGCCAAACTCATTCTATGATTCCACTATCACCCTAACACCAAACCAGACAAAGATGCAACAAAAAAAAAAGAAAGAAAGAAAACTGCATGCCAATGTCACTGATGAACATAGATGCAAAAATACTCAATAAAATTCTAGCAAACAGAATCCAACATCGTATTTAAAAGATCATACATCATGACCAAGTGGGCTTTATCCCAGGGGTGCAAGGATTCTTCAATATTCACAAATCAATCAATGTGATACACCACATTAACAAATTGAAAGATAAAAACCATATGATTATCTCAATAGATGCAGAGAAAGTCTTTGAAAAAATTTAACATCAATTTATGACAAAAACCCTCCAGAAAGCAGGCACAGAAGGAACATACTTCAACATAATAAAAGCTATATATGACAAACCCACAGCAAACATTATCCTCAATGGTGAAAAATTGAAAGTGTTTGCCCTAAAGTCAGGAACAAGATAAGGATGCCCACTCTCACCGCTACTAATCAACATAATTTTGGAAGTTTTAGCCACAGCAATCAGAGAAGAAAAAGAAATAAAAGAATCCAGATTGGAAAAGAAGAAGTAAAACACTCAGTTTGCAGATGACACAATCCTCTACATAGAAAACCCTAAAGACACCACCAGAAATTTACTAGAGCTAATCATTGAACATTGTAAAGTAGCAGGATATAAAATTAACAGACAGACATCCCCTGCATTCTCATACACTAATGCCAGGGTCCAGCCCTGGTGGATCCAGGGAATTCGAAGCAGGGACAGCGTTGGTGTGAGAAAAACTTATTTGTTTATTAACATAAGATTAGATTAAGAAACAATAGTATAGTGGGAAAATCAAGTGGAGAAAGAAGGCTGAATAAATTGGATTACGTGGAAGACCAATAAAATTCCAGACAAGGAACTTGCACCATCTACGTTGGGCCACCAGTGCTCACTTGAATATGTAAGCGTGCCTCACCTTAGGCTCCCTTTCACGCGGGTCTTAACAGCCAGGGCAAGTAAGTAGACTAGGCGAACCTCCACGCCCCAGATGAGAATTCAGCCTGAAATTAAAGTAAAGAGGAAAAGGAGGGAGAGGGAGAAAAAGAGAGAGAGACACGGGGGAAACCAGTCCAGCGACTGGCTCCGTCCTCTATTGTTCAGAAGGCCTTTTATACTTTTGATAAAACATGGAGATCAATGGGTAACACAAAGTTATACAGCGTTAGCAGTCCAGACTCATCAAAACCAGGCTTTTCTCTCTGCATACCTAATTGTATATACAAGTCTTAGGTGATTTGCATCATCTTCTGGCCAAAAAGGGCCAATTAACATTTTACAGCCTTTTTTCTGATAAGGGTTTGTCAACCAGAAGACTTATTTGTGTTGATCTTCCCAAGGTTTGGTGCCACTCTCAGAAAGCACTAAATAAAGTTACATTCTTACATATCAAGGACACAAGAGGAGTGCAGTGATATATAACAAAGAGAAGTAATTAACTCAAAAGTCTAGTGTTGCTAACATCAAAACTACTATATATCTTTTTCCATATCCCATTTACATTGATTAAGATCCTCCCAGGTGCCTAAAAGATAAAGAATATGGAGGCCTGGCAGCAGTCATTGAGTCAACAGTGAAAACCCTCTACCAATATGATTTTTAACTCTTTAGAAAAGGCTCTGTATCTTTAAGATGCTTTAAGCTTTGTGGCTCTCGTGGTTGGGGGGCAGTAAGCAATTCACAAGCTGTAAGAGGTCTGGGGGAACCTGTTAGGCAAGCTAGAGAGTTATCAGAGGGGGTTTAACTGAAACATCCCTTTCAAATGCAAAAGGCTAAAGCCCTGATTTGACTTTTTTCCAGAGAATATCAGAAGAGTGAAAAAGCAGGCAGATTCTTATTTTTTGGGGGGTGGATGCTCAGGAAATTCCAGGGGGAAAACCTGAGGTCTGATTAGCCTTGCCATCAGAGCTCTGCCGCATGACCTTGTCATAGGTGGAATTCCTCACGCTGGCTCCCGGCACACTAACAATGAGAAAACAGAAAGAGAAATTAAGGAAACATTCCCATTCACCATTGCAATGAAAATAATAAATACTTAAGAATAAATCTACCAAAAGAAACAAAAGACTTATATATAGAAAACTGTAAAACACTGATGAAAGAAATCAAGATGACACAGATAGATGGAGAAATATGCGATGTTCATGGAGTGGCAGAATCAATATAGTGAAAATGAGTATAGTACCCAAAGCAATTTATAGATTCAATGCAATCCCTATCAAGCTCCCGACAGAATTTTTCAGAGAACTAGAAGAAATAATTTCATAATTTGTATGGAAATAGAAAAAACCTCGAATAGCCAAAGCAATCTTGAGAAAGAAGAATGGAACTGGAGGAATCAACCTGCCTGACTTCAGACTACACTACAAAGCTACCATCATCAAGACAGTACGGTCCTGGCACAAAGGCAGAAATATAGATCAATGGAACAATAAAGAAAGCCCAGAGATAAATCCACACACCTATGGACACTTTGTCTTTGACAAAGGAGGCAAGAATATACAATGGAGAAAAGAGAATCTTCTTAAGAAGTGGTGCTGGGGAAACTGGTCAATCACTTGAAAAAGAATGAATCTAGAACACTTTCTAACACCATACAGAAAAATAAACTCAAAATGGATTAAAGATCTAAATATAAGGCCAGAAACTATAAAACTCCTAGAGGAAAACATAGGCAAAACACTCTCCAACATAAATCACAGCACTATCCTCTATGATATATCTACCAGAGTGATGGAAATAAAAGCAAAAACAAACAAATGGGACCTAATTAAACTTAAAAACTTTTGCACAATGAATGAAACTATAGGCAAGGTAAAAAGACAGCCTTCAGAAATGGAGAAAATAATAGCCAATGAAGCAACTGACAAATAATTAATCTGAAAAATATACAAGCAACTCCTGCAGCTCAAATCCAGAAAAACAAGCAACCCAATCGAAAAAATGGGCCAAAGAACTAAACAGACATTTCTCCAAACAAGACATACAGATGGCTAACAAACACATGCAAAGATACTCAACATCACTCATTATCAGAGAAATGCAAATCAATACCACAGTGAAGTACCATCTCACGCCAGTCAGAATGGCTACTATCAAAAATTCTACAAATAATAAATGCTGGAGAGGATGTGGAAAAAAGGGAACCCTCTTACACTGTTGGTGGAAATGCAAATTAAGTACAGTCCCTATGGAGCACAGTGTGGAGATTCTTTTAAAAATTGGAAACAGAACTGCCATACAACTCAGCAATCCCACTGCTGGGCATACACACACTGAGGAAACTAGAATCGAAAGATACACATGTACCCCAGTGTTCATCGCAGTACTGTTTACAATAGCTAGGACATGGAAGCAACCTAGATATCCATTGGCAGATGAATGGATAAGAAAGCTGTGGTACATATACACAATGGAATATTACTCAGCTATTAAAATGAACATGTTTGAATCAGTTCTAATGATGTGGATGATACTGGAGCCTTTTATACAGAGTGAAGTAAGGCAGAAAGAAAAACACCAATACAGTATATCAACGTGTATATACAGAATTTAGAAAGATGATAACAGTGGCCCTAATGTGAGACAGCAAAAGAGACACAGATATAAAGAACAGACTTTTGGACTCTGTGGGAGAAGGTAAGGGTGGGATGATTTGAGATAATAGCATTGAGACATGTATATTACCATATGTGAAATAGATCACCAGTCCAGGTTCGATGCATGAGACAGGGTGGTCAGGGCCGGTGCCCTGGGACAATCCTGAGGGATAGGATGGGGAGGGAGGTAGGAAGTGAGTTCAGGATGGGGGATACATATACACCCATGGCTGATACATGTGAATGTATGATGGCAAATACCACTGCAATATTGTAAAGCAATTAGCTTCCAACTAAAATTAATTAATTAATTTAAAAATATATAAAAACAGCTCATACAAGTCAATAAGCACAGAAACAAATGACCTAATCAAAAAGTTGGGGAAAGGCCTAAATAGACATTTCTCCAAAGAAGATATACAGATGGCTAATAAACACATGAAAAGATGCTCAACATCACTCATTATACAAATGAGAAAAATACAAATCAAATGAAAGAAATGCAAATAAAAACAACAATGAGATATCACTTCACACTGGTCATAATGGCCATCATCATTATGTCCACAAACAATGAATGCTGAAGACAGTGTGGAGAAAAGGGAACCCTCATGCACTGTTGGTGGGGATGTAAATTGGTACAGCCACTATGGAAGACAGTATGAGATTCCTTAAAAAACTAGGAATAAAACCACCATATGACCCACCAATCCCACTCTTAGGCATATATCTTAAGGAAACCAAAATTGAAAAAGACATGTACCCCATTGTTCATTGCAACACTAGTTACAATACCTGGAACATGGAAGCCACCTAGGTGTCAATCAGCAGATGAATGGGTAAAGGAGCTGTGGTACATATATACAACAGGATATTATTTAGCCATAAAAAGAAATGTGTTTGAGTCAGTTCTAATGAGGAGGATAAACCTAGAGCCTATTACACAGAGTGAAGTAAGAAAGAGAAAAACAAATATTATATACTAATGCATACACATGGAATCTAGAAAGATGGTAGTGATGAAATTATTTGCAGGTCAGCAATGGAGATGCAGACATAAAGAACAGATTTATGGACATGGGGGTTCGGGGGAGGGGACCAGGAGGAAGGAGAGGGTGGCATGTATGGAGAGAGTAATATGGAAACTTCCATTAATATATATAAAATATATAGCCAATGGAAATTTGTTGTGTGAATCAGAAAACTCAAACTGGGACTCTGTAACAACCTAGAGGGGTGTGATGGGCAGGGAGTTGGGAGGGGGCATATGTATACCTATGGATGATTCATATTGATATTTGACAGACACCAAAACCACTCTGTAAAGAAATTGTCCTTCAATTAAAAAAAGAAAGAAAGAAACGACCTGCAAAACAGGAGATGGAGGCAGTTGTGGGTTTGATTCTTGGATTGGGAAGATCCCCTGGAGGAGAGCATGGCAACCCATTCCAGTATTCTTGCCTAGAGAATCCCATGGAGAGAGGAGCCTGACCAGCTACAGTCCATGGGGTCGCAAAAAGTCAGAGATAACTGAAGTGACTTAGCATGTGCCCAATTTGTGCATACCTTTCACTGCAGTAACCCTGAGCTGCAGGCTTCCCTGATGGCTTAGCAGGTAAAGAATCTGCTGGAGATGCAGGCAGATGTGGGTTGGAGCCCTGGTTCAGGAAGATCCCCTGGAGGAAGAAGCAACACTGACTCCCGTGTTCTTGCCTGGAGAATCCCATGGACAGAGGAGCCTGGTGGGTTATGGTCCATGGGGTCACAAGGGTCTGATATGAGAAGTCGCTCTCACGTAGCAGCAGCAACCCTGAGCTCCACCCATGCCCTTTTCCGGACAGGTGGGTAGGGGTCCTGCGTGCCCCTATCAAGCTTACTTTGGTGGAATAAATCATTGGAAAACGGTGGAAAGCAGTTTGGCCACTAGGTGGATTAGTAGACAATAGGAGAATGGATGAACTGTAAACAATTTTATGCATGTGCCGTTTTTACAGGAAGCAGTTGTAGTTTTGCCATCCTACCCTAGAGAACAGAGCAATTAAAAGGAAAGGATCAGGATTTCCTTTAGCAATCAACTCTGGGGCTTTGCTTTTGCACCCAGCGCTGAGCTGAGCCCTTGGAATATGCAAATAGAGAGCACGACTGGCAACTGTCACACCGCAGCTCCTGTCCAATGTGGAAGAGCCCTGCCAAAGACAGCCACGGTTACTGCTGGGCTTATGGCTATGTCAGTGTGCCAGGGGCGGGTAACCTTCCAGCAAATCCGAGGCTGGACACTGTCCAGCTCTGCAGTGCAAGGTGCCCCTAGTTGAACTCCAACTCTGAACGCCCAGGCTCAGCAGGGCCTGGGGCATCTTTGGGGTGGGGCGGAGTGAGGGCTCCCCCTGTCGAGGCAGGGCCGTGGGTGCCATGCTCCTATGGCACAGCTGCGAGTGGGTCCTTTGCAGCTGTGTGTGTGGGGGGGGTGGCAAAACGGGTGTATAGAGGAGGTAGGAGGGTCTATCACTCCACAACCTTTTCCTGCCACCAGCTCGCAGATGTGTGCACCACAGCAGCAGCAGTAGCAGCAGCAACAGATGCATGGTGGTTGTGTTGATTGGGCACTCTGACCTGGAGGCATCTCCAACGGGTACTGGTCGGAGCCTGGGACACAGAGCACAACCCAAACCTCATGGGATTCCCCACAATGACCCTTGCCATCTTTCTTGGCACCCCAGGGTCTGGTGGCTACATGTTTCCCCTGGAAGTGGGATCCCGCTATATCAGGCCTGGCATGCACCAGTACCATGCCATTTCCAGACATTGTGACCAGCCTTGGAGTTACAGGGGGACCTCTTTCACACCTAACACTGCTCACAGCCATTGTGGTCAGGACTGGTGGCTCGGGGCCTTACCCTGGAGGAAAAATGGCTTCAGCTTTTCCTCTCCTGGCCTCTACCAACTTCCACTGACCAGACATATCCCTGCTCTGGAATGAGGGGTGTTTGAGGTAGAGAGTGTGTGAAGGGGTGGAGGGATTTAGGAAGGTGGGCCTAGGTGAGAGCGGGGACCACAGGGAAATGAAGGTGGAGGTTTGGGGACAGTAATTGGATTTGAGGGAGGTCAGGGCTTAGGACATGCATTGTGCTTGGGATGAGGTGGGACATGGCTTGAGTGGGGGCAGGGATTGGGCTTAGGTAGTGGCAAGACTTCCTTAGGGATGGGACTTGAGTAGGGGGTTGGGTCACGGGAAGGGGTGGGGCTTCGTGGGTGAAGGGATTGAATTTCCATCAGGGTGGGGCTTGGCATCAGGGACTGAGCTCAGTTGGGGGTGGGGCCTCATGGAGCCTGGACATGGACAGGATGGGGCTTGGTGGCAATCTGGGTCAAACATGCCGGGAGGCTAGGCATCAGGGGTGGTACTTAAGGAATTTGTTGTGCTTCAGTGGAGGTGGGGCTTGGCAGCCAGGACAAGGTTTAACAGCGAGTGAGGGAGCGTGAGTCATTCAGTCATGTCCGACTCTTTGCGATCCCACGGACTATACAGTCCATGGAATTCTCCAGGCCCGAATACCAGAGTGGATAGCCGTTCCCTTCTCCAGGGGATCTTCCTGACCCAGGGATGGAACCTAGGTCTCCTGCACTGCAGGCAGATTAAGGTTTAAGCTTGGGATTCCCTGGTGGCTGAGATGGTAACATGTCTGCGTGCAATGCGGGAGACCTTGGTTTGATCCCTGGGTCAGGAAGATCCCCTGGAGAAGGAAATGGCAATCCACTCCAGTACTCTTGCCTAGAAATTTCCATGGATGCAGGAGCCTGGTGGGCTACAATCCATGGGGTCGCAGAGTCAGACACAACTGAGTGACTTCACTTTCCTTCTTTCACTTTAAGATTTAAGAGAGGGGGTGGAATTGAGGCCAGAGTAATAATAATTGATAGGTTCCACATGACTTAGCCAGTAAAGAATCTGCCAGAGATGCAGGCAGACATGGGTTCAATCCCTGGGTCAGGAAGACACCCTGAAAGAGGAAAGGGCAACCCACTCCAGTATCCTTAACTGAAAAATCCCATAGGTAGAGGAGCCTGGTAGGCTATGGTGCATGGGGTCACAAGAGTCAGACAGGACTAAGCGTGCACACTGCAGCAATAATCATAACTGCACTAGCACTGAATAACAGTTAAGCAGTTTCTCATATCCCTGTAGCAGAGTGCTTGTGAGCACTTCTGTAGAATCAGAATTGGCACAGCCTGAGCAGGGGCTAGTGAAGCAGAACTTTGGCCTTGCCTGGAACAGATCCAATGAAGCAGTGTCCACTACCCCAGCACTAGGAACTTCCTGTGAACAGCGCTGGAGGGCAGGTCTGGTGCTGCCTGTGGGTGGAATTCTAGCATCTGTACTGCAACTGGATCCCTAACCAGTGTGGTGAACAGCTGTGAGGTGGGAGACATCCTGGCAAAAAGCAGGAGAGCCAGTGTTGCCTGCCAAGGTTTACAGGGTCTACAGGGTACGGTCACACCTAGGGTCAGAGTCGTCTGTTCCTGCAGTGTGGCTGTGGAGACCCTTTTTTGGTTGCTTTTCTGCCTCTGATTCTAGCTTCCAGACAGCTGGAAAACATAGGCTCATGTTTTCAGCTCTTGGTCCTTGCTGCCCACCCCCCATCTTCCCTCCCCTCAACAAACGATACTTCTTTGGTTAGAGGCCAATGACATCACCTGTTGCTCCTTAACCTTACCTACCATATGACACCCCTCTGTGATGGAAACCCAGGGCCCATGCTGTTCTCAGTATCCATGGCAACACCACACCTTGTCACACATTCTCTTCACCCACCAGTTTCATTGCCTTGTGCAGAGCTCCAGTCATTTTTCTCATCTGTCAGGCATTTTCTGAGAAAGGAGGGAACTGGACTTCTTCATCCTCTAACCTCTGACCCAGAGAAGTGGGTACCAGGTGTCCTTTGACTGCACAGCTCGGAGCCATGGCATGGGCATGTGGACAAACACACATACAAACACACAGCACCCATCCTGCTTGGAGGGTTTTGAGAGCCCTGCCTCCTATCTCTGGCCTTTTCACCACAGGCACCTCCAGGATACACAGCAGAGTCCTGGGACTTTGAGGAGGAGAACACAGCAAGCAGAGGTCAACAGGGAGGGGATAAGGTGGGGGAAGTTGGCCTAAAGAAACCCCTCCATCAAATGACTAATGAAGCCCTGGGAAGCAGGGGCTGAATCCCTGGGACCAGAAAGGGGAGAGGGGTAGTGGAGGGGTTTTGGTGAAGGTTGGGAGGGTGGGCATTAATCATGTTCTCACTCCATTTCCATTTATGAGTTCAGTTCAGTTCAGTCACTCAGTCGTGTCCGACTCTTTGCGACCCCATGAATCGAGGCACACCAAGCCTCCCTGTCCATCACCAACTCCCGGCGTTCACTCAGACTTGCATTCATCGAGTCAGTGATGCCATCCAGCCATCTCATTCTCAGTCGTCCCCTTCTTCTCCTGCCCCCAATCCCTCCCAGCATCAAAGTCTTTTCCAATGAGTCAACTCTTCGCATGAGGTGGCCAAAGTACTGGAGTTTCAGCTTTAGCATCATTCCTTCCAAAGTAATCCCAGAGTTGATCTCCTTCAGAATGGACTGGTTGGATCTCCTTGCAGTCCAAGGGACTCTCAAGAGTCTTCTCCAACTCCACAGTTCAAAAGCATCAATTCTTTGGCACTCAGCCTTCTTCACAGTCCAACTCTCACATCCATACATGACCACAGGAAAAACCATAGCCTTTACTAGATGGACCTTAGTCAGCAAAGTAATCTCTTGCTTTTCAATATGCTTTCTAAGTTGGTCATAACTTTTCTTCCAAGGAATAAGTGTGTTTTAATTTCATGGCTACAATCACCATCTGCAGTGATTTCGGAGCCCCCAAAAATAAAATCTGACACTGTTTCCACTGTTTCCCCATCTATTTCCCATGGAGTGATGGGACTGGATGCCATGATGTTCACTTTCTGAATGTTGAGCTTTAAGCCAACTTTTTCACTCTCTTCTTTTACTTTCATCAAGAGGCTTTTTAGTTCCTCTTCACTTTCTGCCATAAGGCTGGTGTCATCTGCATATCTGATGTTATTGATATTTCTCCCAGCAATCTTGGTTCCTGCTTGTGTTTCTTCCATTTATAGGTTGTGGAAAATGGAGATGATTTTGCCTTTGTATTTGGCATTGACCCAAAACATCTTGTGAGCTCACACTTTGTGAGCTGATTACTGCCCTTAGTATTAGACCAGTCCATAAAAAGTGGGAGCAATGGCTGTGACTCTGTTGGACGTTTGGTGCAGAGGAATGGACCTGGACTCTAGGAAGGCCTTGCTAATCGTGGGGATAGCCATGGAGTGTAGTGAGGTGGAAATTAAGGAGACCCTGGTGAGGGGCTTAGAGTCCCTCTGCACCTACAGGGTGCTGGGCACAATGTTGAGAAGGAAAGACTACTCTAAGGCAGTTTTCCTTGAATTGACTGACATCATCAACTATGCTACAGTGCCCAGCCAGATCCTAGGAAAGAGAGGTACCTGGAAAATGGTGGTGAAACCCCATAGCCCAGATGAGGAATTTATCAACAGATTGAAGAACTTCTTAAAAGATGAAGGGTGAAGAATTGTAGATGTGGCCAAAACTCTGCAGTACAGCACTAACTCTGAGGGCGCAGAGCCAGAGGGCATGTCTCAGTCAGGCAACCAGTCTTGCAGCCTCTGAAAGAAAGAGTGGTACCAAAAACTCAAGGTATTTTCGGGAAACACTCTCCCAGGCCCAGGTGAAGAGAGCTTTAAAATCTGGCTAGAGAAGGTGACTGAGATGATGCAGCTATGGCAGGTGCATGAGATAGAGAAGAGGTGGCATTTGCTGGAGGGCTTATGTGGCCCTGCCCAATCCATCATGTGGGTGCTGAGGGCCAGCAATGACTCCATGACAGTGAAGGAGTGCCTGGAGGACCTGAAGCAGATCTTTGGGGATAAAGAGGACCATAGAACCTCACAGTTTAAGTTAGTCCAGACCTTTCAGAAGTCTGGAGAGACCATCTCTGGTTTTTTGGTATGATTAGAGCCCCTGATTCAGAAAGCCATGCAGCACAGCCCCTTGTCAGTGAGAAGCATGGACACGATTCACCTGAAACACATCCTAGCCCGAGCCTCCATTACCACTGCCCTCTGTGGCAAACTCGAGCTACTGGATCAGTAAGAGTGTGCACCCACTTTCCTGCAGTTAATGAAGCTCATTCGAGATGAAGAGGAGTGTGAGGCCACCATGGCGGTGACTGAAGAGAAACAGAGTCAAGCAGAAAGTGTCTGTAGGGCATCAGAAGACAGTGTCTTGATCCCTCAGGTAATGGTGCAGGGAGGGTCATTTGCTGAGAGCAGTACTCAGACCATCCAGAAAGGAATCCTCACGTTTCTGAAGTGCAGGCGGCTGTCCTCCTGCTGTGAAACTGGGGAGGAAGGCCACAGCCAGGCATTGTTTCCTAGGGCTGAGAACTAGCTTCAGGCAAAGCCCAGGCCTCAGCTGGGAGCAGAAGAGTCAGGGAACAAGAGAGGGTCTGGAGCCTTTGAACCACCCCAAGGCCTAGGAAGCATAGGCTCAACATATCCAGGCACACCCTCTGCTAGAAGGCAACAGAAAAAGTGTAACAGGGGGAGGAAGCAGTTCACACAAACAGCAGGGGCTTTGAGTGGGGCAGAGGGTCAGGGAAGCCAGGCCCAGCCCCCTCAGCCTCTACCAGCTGGAAGGTGCTCCACCAACCAAGCCAAAATCAGTTTAGGGAAGTGCGGGAGCCCCAAGTGGGGGACCATATCATGTGCAGCAAAACAGGTGACTGCACCTCAGACAGAGACCCCAACATAGCAGAGACTGATGAAGGTGTAGTCAAAGGCTCTGCTATTGGCCCTGGCTCCTGGCCGCCTGCAAATGCCCACTCTGTAGGCTCTGAGCTACCGATGCTGATGGGTCTCCAGGCCAAGTGGGGCCTAGAGGAGCCCCTCTGGAGGCCATCTCTGCCACAAGGAGCCAGCAGTGGCAAGGAAGAGCTGTGGGGCACACACGAGATGCTCTGCTGGGGAGACTGCAGGATCCAGCCTTTCTTCAGGATCATCTACACTGCCCTAGGGAGTCCCCAGGCAGGCAGCACCCTGGAGCCTTTCTGAAATTGAGGGCAGAGGGCCCAGAGACCCATGGCACCCAGCACCAGCCTACAAGCAATCTTCCCCTATCACAGCCTCTGCACCCTGGAAGGACTGAAGGGACAGGCCAGCAAAGACTGTGAGGAGATGATAGGGCCCTGGGTACCTGGTGGGCCAGTACCCCACAACTGGCTTTGCCGTGAGTGGGTGTGCATGGTATAAACTTTTGTTCCAAAGGAGGAAAAGGAGAAGGAGGAAGAAAAGCAGAAGGGTGTAGAAGAGGAGGAGGGAGATGCAGGAAGAGGAGGAGGGGGATGGAGGAGAGGGAGGAAGAGGAGGAGGAGGAGGAGGAGAATTCATTGGCAGGAAGGAGAGTTGTTTTGTTCTGCTTAGGTTTGAGCTTGGTCACTGGAGACCTGGGACTTGCCTGGAGAAGTAGTGCTCACCAGCTGCCAATGCCAAGGTCATCCCCAAAGCTTGCCAACTGGGAACAGCCCTGAGTGGCCAGCCCCAGCCTAGGTGAGGGGAGCTTGGAAACAGCTGCTGCCCACACTGTCCTGAGAGATGTTAAGGGCCATGTCATGGTGCCTGGGCCTCCCCCAACCCTCTAGAGGGGACCCCTATTCAGCATCCCCTGGGGAAGGCTGCTCCCTGTCCTGGGAAGTCCAGATGTATCCCTGGAGGCCCCCTAGTGACCCAGGTCTCAAGGAACCCTTCCCTGCTCCAGCCCCTCTCCCCTGCCCATCAACACACATCCCCAAGCCATCATCCATTTCCCCCCCACCCCTCGCAGAGCCCTGAGGTGCCCATGAACCCGGGCCCAGTGTCCCCACCTACCCAGTCAGCCAACCCTTGGCCCTGCCACGTGTCCTGAGCTTCAGCACCAGCCAAGGCCCTACCTGCTGTGGTCGTGTGTCTTCAGCTGTGTGTGCTTTCCTGGTACAGATTCAGGCCCAGTTCTGTTTGCTGTCCTGGAGATGTCTGTGTGTTCTTCTCTGAGCAGTTCCACTAACTGTGGTGCAGAGACACCCCAGCCCACTTCCAGGAACTGGTGGGAAAGAGGGGACAGATAAGAGCTTGGCTGGCGCCCACCCAAGGACCTCAGGAAGGAAGATCTGCATCAGGGCTTTCCAGCTGGGCTTCGGGAGGACCCCGGGACTTGTGCTTTGCTGGGCCACCCTGTGCATCCTCAGGACCACGTGTCTTGTGCTTGGTAGAGTGTGCCCTGCTGTGTGACAGTCCTGTGCCCACCATAGGGCATGTGGGCCTGAGAGGGTAACAGGCAGGAAGGCCAGGGGTCTCCAAATGGAGGAAATAGCCTGCAAGCGTCAGACATGTTTATCTCTCTTAAGCGGCAGGAGGAAACAAACTAGCGATGTTTTTTCCTTCTCTATACAAATTTAAAAGGAGGTTTCTCTTAAAATTCTGTGTTGCCATAATGACACCAGGTTTTACCTGAAGTTAACTATTCTCAAACCTAGAGATAACCAATGCCTTTTTCTTATGGAAATGTTTATCTTAAGCTATGCTAATGTACTATGCATTTACTCCAAACTCTGTCTTCAAGTCCCTTCCGCCTTTTGGCTCAGAACCTACTTGACAAACCAGTATGTTATACTCTGATATTGTTCCTCTAATCTATGTAAATGAAACTATTTGCATGGTGATCTGCCCTCCTTCAAGATTCAAGTTAATCATTTTATGGCCCAGGATGAACCATTTGGTGCCAAGATTATCACAAAATGCACCTTATGGGTGAGGGGCCTGGTGCCATTCTGAGTTTTGAGACATTCCTTTCTTTCATCAACAGGCTGCTAGTGACTATATAATATCCAGCTGAAGACTAGCAGGGGGATACTCTTTCTACCCCCTTCTGATGCCTATGTCAGAAGCTTTCTTGATCTCCTTTATACTTTAATAAACCTTTATTACACAAAAGCTCTAAGCGATCAAGCCACGTCTCTGAATTCTTGAGAATTCTTCTCCTCTGGGGGCCAAGAATCCTGGCGTCATGATTCAACAACAACCTTTCAGGCCCGAGTGGGAGGGGCTGCCCTGGGGGAATCAGGTGAGGGGAGTGATGGTAGCATTGCACCCTGAGTCGGCACTGCTGTGCGGTCCCAGCAATGTCCAAGACATTATATGTTGCACCCTGGGCTGGAGGAGCTGGGGGACAGGGACTTGTGGGCAGGAACTGTGGCTGGTTGGGTCCCCAGGAACTTCAGGGAGCCCCCAAGAATAAGTGGATTGTATGTGTGGGGAGAGCAGGGTCAGCAGGTAGGACACCAGGCTGCAGGATCCCTGGCAACTCCGTGCAGGCTCCAGGCACCCAGATGGTTCAGAGATCACATGTGCCATCCCAAAGACCAGCCAGCCACGGTAAGGTACTAGTGTGAGGTCAAAGGTCACTGTCAGGATTGTGGTCAGGGACTTCAGGGCTCGGGTGTTTCCCCACCTTCCTGAGGTCAGTCTACCCCTGCTGGCCAATGGTGGCCAGCCCGGGTCTGGGCACCCAGGGGTGGTGGTGTGATGTCTGAGGAAAGGAGGGTGGGCCAGCAAGAGTTCCACAGCCCCCTTTCCTCAGAGGTGGGAAAAGGCTGGCAGCACTGTCCTCCACCTTGAGTCCAGGGCAGGGTGGCCTGCTGATAGGCATGGGCACCCCTCTCCCTGTCCCACTCGTCCACACTAGTCTTGTGTTCTGGGAGCAGACAGGAGGCAGGGTGCGGGGCTATGAGTAGAAGGCTGCAGACAGAGGCCCGGCGATGGCCCCTTCCTGTCCAGAGGCTGACTCTGGGTCCACGGCTCCCCCAGAGACTTTGGTGAGAAGCGCATTCACCAGGGTGGAAGGCTCTACTGATCCTGGGGACACATTATCAAACGTGAGGCCATTCTGCCTGTGCCAGGATGTGCGTGACCTGTGAGATTGCGTGTTCACTTCTGGCACCTGTGCGCCTGCACTCGCCGTGATTTCCAGCAGCCTTGAGATTGCCTCATGGTGCTTATCAGGAGATGCGACCATCCACGCTTGGAAATGGCTAACCTGGAGCTGATGCAGGTCCCGTGAACCCAAATGCACCGTCACTGCAGTGCAGGGGGAGGCAGGAGAGAGGAAGGGAGCTGGGTGCCCACAAAGATTCAAAGGGACTGTTTGGTGAGCTGCCCTGGTGGTCTCTGGATGCTGGCTGCTGGTCTTCAGAGCTGGCCGCAGCCGGGACCCATGGACACGAGGGGTGGGCCACTCGAATCTTCAACCCCGAGGGTCCCTGGGTGGACCTGCCTGCTCCTGGCACTGGGGCTCCATTGGGAGGGTGTGTCGTTATCAAGAGGTGGAGGAGGGAGATGGGCCAGTTGGATGGTCCAATCTGTGGAACAGTGGAGCTTTTCTTTTTTCAGTGGTAGAAAATTAGTGGAAGAGAACGGAGAGGATTGCCCTGGTTACTGAGTTGTAGAGCTAGGCTTTTAAGCCTGTGACCTGTGTTACTTTCATCACAATATATACTGCTTCCAGTTTTTTGGGTAGTTATGACTGCTAAGGCCATGGTGAGCCTGGTGGACATGGTGCTCAGGCAGTCAGTTCAGCCATGAAGGAGGGATACCTCTATAACTGTCCTATTTGTTATCTACCTTCCTGCCTCCCAGATGCTTATGCGAGTGCACCAAATCTTCTCTTTAGATATCACATCCACTGTATATGACATCAAATCCACTATACATGTGACATCATAGCCACTGTATGTATGACATCACACCCGTTATGTTTATGACAAGAAGCCCACTATATATGACATCACACACACTGTGATTATGACAACACAACCACTAAATCTGACATCACATCGACTGTATCTGACATCACACCCACTGTATCTCTCATCACACCCACTATATCGATATCACACCCACTGTAAACATCACACCCACTATATGTATGGCAACATATGCATTATATATTACATCACATCCACTGTATATGAGATCACATCCACTGTACATGTCACATCACAGCCATGTATCTATGAAATCACACCTTCTATGTGTAAATATTGTATTTACTATATATGACATCTGAGTTAAATTCACCCATTCCAGTCCATTTTAGTTCACTGATTCCTAAAATGTTGACGTTCACCCTTGCCATCTCGTTTGACCACTTCCAATTTGTCTTGATTCATGGACATGACATTCCAGGTTCCTATGCAATATTGCTCTTTACAGCATCGGATCTTGCTTCTATCACCAGTCACATCCACAACTGGGTATTGTTTCTGCTTTGGCTCCATCCCTACATTCTTTCCGGAGTTATTTCTCCACTGATCTTCAGTAGCATATTGGGCACCTAATGACCTGGGGAGTTCCTCTTTTGGTATCCTATCATTTTGCCTTTTCATACTGTTCATGGGGTTCTCAAGGCAAGAATACTGAAGTGGCTTGCCATTCCCTTCTCCAGTGGACCATATTGTGTCAGGCCTGTCCGCCATGACCCACCTGTTGTGGGTTGCCCCGTAGGCATGGCTTGGTTTCATTGAGTTAACAAGGCTGTGGTCCTAGTGTGATAAGACTGACTAGTTTTCTGTGAGTATGGTTTCAGTGTGTCTGCCCTCTGATGCCCTCTTGCAACACTTACCATCTTACTTGGGTTTCTCTTACCTTGGCGTGGGGTATCTCTTCACGGCTGCTCCAGCAAAGCACAGCCGCTGCTCCTTAGCTTGGATGAGAGGTATCTCCTTACCGCCACCGTTCCTGACCTTCAACATGGGATAGCTCCTCTAGGCCCTCCTGTTCTGTGCAGCCACCAGTCCTCGGGTTGCTCCTCCCAGCTGCCGCCCCTGGCCTCGGGCTTGGGGTGGCTCCTCAAGGTCACCGCCCCTGGCCTCAGGCGCGAGGTGTCTCCTCCTGGCCGCCACTGACCTCAGACTCGGGGTGTCTCCTCCCAGCCCCTGCCCTTGACCTCGGACGCAGGGTAGCTCCTCCCAGCCGCCGCCATTGACCTTGGATGCAGGGTAGCTCCTCTTGGCCGCCGCCCCTGACCTCGGACGTGAGGTAGCTCCTCTCCGCCGCACTTAGTGAGTCGGCTCGCAGCTGCCTGCACTTAGTGAGCTGGCTCGCAGCCGCCTGTGCTTAGTGATGACCATTACATCTACTACTGCAGGCAGAAACCCCTCAGAAGAAATGGAGTAGCCATCATGGTCAACAAAAGAGTTCGAAATGCAGTACTTGGATGCAATCTCAAAAATGACAGAATGTTCGTCTCCAAGGCAAACCATTCAATATCACAGTTATCCAAGTCTATGCCCCAACCAGTAATGCTGAGGAAGCTGAGGTTGAACGGTTTTATGAAGACCTACAAGACCTTTTAGAACTAACACCCAAAAAAGATGTCCTTTTCCTTATAGGGGACTGGAATGCAAAAGTAGGAAGTCAAGAAACACCTGGAGTAACAGGCAAATTTGGCCTTGGAATGTGGAATGAAGCA
>SJXO01006098.1:64491-109816 GCA_006408615.1 Connochaetes taurinus
CAACAGAATGGGAAAGACTAGAGATCTCTTCAAGAAAATTAGAGATACCAAGGGAACATTTCACACAAAGATGGGCTTGATAAAGGACAGATATGGTACGGACCTAACAGAAGCAGAAGATAGTAAGAAGAGGTGGCAAGAATACATGGAAGAACTGTACAAAAAAGTTCTTCATGACCCAGCTAATCATGATGATGTGATCACTAATCTAGAGCCAGACATCTTGGAATGTGAAGTCAAGTGGGCATTAGATAGCATCACTATGAACAAAGCTAGTGGAGGTGATGGAATTCCAGTTGAGCTGTTTCAAATCCTGAAAGATGATGCTGTGAAAGTGCTGCACTCAATATGCCAGCAAATTTGGAAAACTCAGCAGTGGCCACAGGACTGGAAAACGTCAGTTTTCATTCCAATCCCAAAGAAAGGCAATGCCAAAGAATCCTCAAACTACCGCACAATTGCACTCATCTCACATGCTAGTAAAGTAATGCTTAAAATTCTGCAAGCCAGACTTCAGCAATAGGTGAACCATGAACTCCCTGATGTTCAAGCTGGTTTTAGACAAGGCAGAGGAACCAGAGATCAAATTGCCAACATCCACTGGATCATGGGAAAAGCAAGAGAGTTCCAGAAAAACATCTAGTTCTGCTTTATTGACAATGCCAAAGCCTTTGACTGTGTGGATCACAATAAACTGTGGAAAATTCTGAAAGAGATCAGAATAAGAGACCACTATCAGCAATTATATGCCAATAAAATGGACAATTTGGAAGAAATGGACAAATTTTTAGAAAAGTACAACTTTCCAAAATGGAATCAGGAAGAAATAGAAAATCTGAACAGAACCATCAAAAGCACGGAAATTGAAACTGTAATCAGAAATCTTCCAGCAAACAAAAGCCCAGGTCCAGATTGCTTCATAGGTGAATTCTGCCAAAAATTTAGAGAAGAGCTAACACCTATCCTACTCAAACTCTTCTAGAAAATTGCAGAGGAAGGTAAACTTCTAAACTCATTCTACAAGGCCACCATCACCCTAATACCAAAACTTGACAAAGATGCCCCCCAAAAAGTAAGCTATAGGCCAATATCTCTGATGAACATAGGTGCAAAAATCTTTAACAAAATTCTAGCAATCAGAATCCAACAACACATTTAAAAGATCATACATCTTGACCAAGTGGGCTTTATCCCAGGAATGCAAGGATTCTTCAATATCCACAAATCAATCAATGTAATACACCACATTAACAAATTGAAAAATAAAAGCCATATGATTATCTCATTAGATGCAGAGAAAGCCTTTGACAAAACTCAACATCCATATATGATAAAAACTCTCCAGAAAGCAGGAATAGAAGGAACATACCTAAACATAATAAAAGCTATATATATGGGCGGGGAAAAAAAAAATAAAAAAAAATAAAAGCTATATATGACAAACCCATAGGAAACAATATCCTCAACAGTGAAAAATTGAAAGCATTTCCCCTAAAGTCAGGAATAAGACAAGAGTCCCCAGTTTCACCACTACTATTCAATATAGTTTTGGAAATTTTGGCCACAGCAATCAGAGCAGAAAAAGAAATAAAAGGAATCCAAACTGGGAAAGAAGAAGTAAAACTCTCACTGTTTGCAGATGATATGATCCTCTACATAGAAAACCCTAAAGACTCCACTAGAAAATTAGAACTAATCAATAAATATAGTAAAGTTGCAGGATATAAAATCAACACACAGAAATCCCTTGCATTCTTATACACTAATAATGAGAAAATACAAAGAGAAATTAAGGAAACAATTCCATTCACCATTGCAACAAAAAGAATGAAATACTTAGGAATATATCTACCTAAAGAAAGAAAAGATCTATATATAGAAAACTATAAAACACTGGTGAAAGAAATCAAAGAGGACACTAATGGATCGAGAAATATATCATGTTCATGGATCGGAAGAATCAATATAGCAAAAATGAGTATACTACCCAAAGCAATCTATAGATTCAATGCAATCTCTATCAAGCTACCAGTAGTATTTCTCACAGAACTAGAAGAAATAATTTCACAATTTTCATGGAAATACAAAAAACCTCGAATAGCCAAAGCAATCTTGAGAAAGAAGAATGGAACTGGAGGAATCATCCTGCCTGACTTCAGGCTCTACTACAAAGCCACAGTCATCAAGACAGTATGGTACTGGCACAAAGACAGAAATATAGATCAATGGAACAAAGTAGAAAGCCCAGAGATAAGTCCATGTATCTATGGATACCTTATCTTTGACAAAGGAGGCAAGAATACACAATGGAGAAAAGACAATCTCTTTAACAAGTGGTGCTGAGGAAACTGGTCAGCCACTTGTAAAAGAATTAAACTAGAACACTTTCTAACACCATACACAAAAATAAAGTCAAAATGGATTAAAGATCTACACGTAAGACCAGAAACTATAAAACTCCTAGAGGAGAACATAGGCAAAACACCCTCAGACAAAAAAGTCCATGTATCTATGGATACCTTATCTTTGACAAAGGAGGCAAGAATACACAATGGAGAAAAGACAATCTCTTTAACAAGTGGTGCTGAGGAAACTGGTCAGCCACTTGTAAAAGAATTAAACTAGAACACTTTCTAACACCATACACAAAAATAAAGTCAAAATGGATTAAAGATCTACACGTAAGACCAGAAACTATAAAACTCCTAGAGGAGAACATAGGCAAAACACCCTCAGACAAAAATCATAGCAGTATCCTCTATGACCCACCTCCCAGAATATTGGAAATAAAAGCAAAAATAAACAAATGGGGCCAAATTAAAAGTAAAAGTTTCTGCACAACAAAGGAAACTATAAGCAAGGTGAAAAGACAGCCTTCAGAATGGGAGAAAATAATAGAAAGTGAAGCAACTGACAAAGAATTAATCTCAAAAATATACAAGCAACTCCTATATAGAACAGTCTTTTGGACTCTGTGGGAGAGGGCGAGGGTGGGATGATTTCGGAGAATGGCATTGAAACATGTATAATATCATATGTGAAACGAATCGCCAGTCCAGTTCCAATGCCTGATACAGGATGCTTGCAGCCGGTGCACTGGGATGACCCAGGGGAATGGTATGGGGAGGGAGGTAGTAGGGGGGTTCAGAATGAGAAATACGTGTACACCCATGGCAGATTCATGTTGATGTACGGTAAAACCAATACAATATTGTAAAGTAATTAACCTCCAATTAAAATAAATAAATTTATATTCAAAAAGAAATTCAACATCAAAAAAAAAAACACAACTCGACCCAACTGGGATATCTGGGCATCCTGGTCTGGGCTGTCAGGCTGAGACTCCACACCTGCTCACTTCCTCAGTGAACTCAGGGAGTCATAGGCTTGGTCTGTGGGATACAGTCTCTGGTGGGCAAAGGGAGGTGCCCATGTCCTGTGAAGACTGGAGGTAAGGGTCTTCTCTAGGGTCCCCAGGGGATGCATGTACCTCCCTCCTGAGAGCCCTGGGGGACCAGGGAGCAAGGCATTCAAATTTAACCTCACTGATCCTGATGGGAGGGGGGAAGTGAGGGCCTGGGTCAGGTGCCTGGGTTCAGGTCAGCAGAGTGAAGGAACCCCGCTGTGCTAGGAATCAAGGTAGAACCATGAGGGGGTCTCTGGGACCCCAGGATGTCCAAGTCGTCAATGATCTCAGCCCAGGGAGATCCCAGCAGAGTTGTAGGAATGAGTCCCTTACTCCCGCTTGCCTCTCAGGGGTCCTGGCTGGGGAGAGCCTGATTCTAAGGGGCACAAGGTCAGGGACAGAGGGTGGTGCTCAGACCTGCTGAGAGTCAAAGTGAAGAGCAGAAGGAGGGTTGAGGAATGTCCAGGGTATCATCGCAGCTCTGGGAAACCCTGGGCATGGAGCCCTGATGTCGTGTCTGCAGACTCCTCTGGGGGGTCCCACTGAAGTGATGGCCTTGGTGTGAGGGTCCCACCTCTGGTCAACACAAATGGCATCCCTAGACCTGCCAGGGTCAAGATGAGGACCTTACGGGAGGAGACAGGGAACCCCACAGGTCCCGGCACCTGCAGTCAGCCCAGGGCAACTCTGGTAGGGGCATGATCTCAGAGTCTCAGAGACACTGGAAACTTGATAGAAGGGGTGGGGCCTCAGAGATTGGAGGGGAGATTCTTAGGTTCTGAAGCAGTTTAGGTGAGGACCCTGAGGGAAGACTGAGGGGATGCTGGACCCCAGTCAGAGGAGACCAAGAGAAGACGGTCCCTGCTGTCAGTTCTTGGCAGCCCTGGGTTAGGATGAGCGCATTAGACATGGTCTGACTTCGTGACATACAGGTCTCAGATTGGGGTCCTGCTACAGGGGGCAGATTTTCTGACATCCGGGTCTCAGACTGGGGACCTTGCATATGGGGCAAGGCCTCAGGTGGGTCGATTCCCAGGTCCTTTGGGGTGTCAAGTTGAGGACCCTGAGGACAGACTAGGGAGCCCTGTACCCAATTAGATGAGACCTCAAAGAAGCCCGTCTCTGTTGTCAGTCCAGGGCTATCATGGAGTAGGATGAGTGCAACAGGCATGGTCTGACTTCCTGACATCCGGGTCTTGGAGAGATGGGACCCTGGTATAAGGGGCTGGGCTTCAACTGGGGAGAGGTGAGAATCCCAGGTCCTGCCCAGAAGCAAGGTAAGGTGCCTGAAAGAGGACAGAGGGGACCCTGAGTGAGGACCAGTGGAACCCCGCAGGTCTCCACACCTATAGTCGGCCCTGGGAGACCTTGGTGTGAGATGAGCACATTAGGCCTCTGAATTCCTGGCATGGGGGTTTCAGAGGACTGGGGACCTTGTAAAAGCAGTGAGGTCTCAAAATGGTGGGCAGGACAATCCTGGGCCCTGCTGATGACAGAGGTGATTAGACCTTATTACAGGGAGGGATCCTTGTCTTTGATGGGGATCTTGGAGGCCCCAGAGTGGGATGAGCAGTTTCTTGACCTATGGCTTAGGGACCTCAGGATCTGAGGTGTTCAGGCAGAAGCAGTGTTCAGGTCCACAGAGGGTATACTCTACAGATCTGGAGGGATAACTGAGTAGACTCCTGTCCTATCCCTGTGGTCAGTTTTGGGAGGCCAGGAAGGACATGAGGAGGAGCTGAGGACGAGGAATCTCCCCAACCTAGAATCCGCAGGAAGCCCTGGGCAAGTGCGGCCACAGACTAGGGTCTTGTTCTGAGTTTCCCTGAAGGCCCCTAAAGGGGAGGGACCAGGTTGTGCCAGGGGAAAGGTAAGCACTACAAGGAAGTCCTGAGTGGACCTCACCTCACAACTGGGGGAACTTCACAGAGTCCACCCCACCTACCAGCACAGAAGACCCAGAGATATGTCTCAGTCTACCCCTGAGGTGTCCCCTCCATGTCTCTCACAGGAGCTCCAGGAAACAGAGGTGAAGCAGAGGTCTGAGGCCCATGTCCTGAGGTCAGAGAGCAGACGAGGTCCAGGCAGTGCCAGGAGTCAAGGTGAGGAGGGTGTCCTGAGTGCATCAGGGGCTCCCCTTCCCAGAACAGAGGGGAAACCGCAAAGCCCATATCCCCACACCCTGTCAGCCCAGGAACTTCCAGCTGTTCTGACTGCACCCTGGGGAGATATTGCCCTTCCTCCTTCAGGTAGCCAGGTGTCTGGCCGCCCAGGAAGAGCACCCCTGTGAGGCTCGAGAGCACCCCTCAAGAGGAGACCTTTAAGTGGCCTGTGTCAGATCTCCCAGGGTGCGTTTCTCAGGTAAGGCTGCTCACACCCCCTCTCTCCTCCAGTCATGTGGTCTGTGTCTATCCCTCTGCCTCACTCCTGTCTGTGGTTTGGTCCCAGGCATTGCACTCGGGATCAAGATGAGTGAGCTGAGCAAACCTGAGGAAGACCTTCAGGACCCAGGGGAGGCTGAGGCCAGGTAGAGGGGCAGTCCCTGTGGTCTGAGGTGGGGGAAGGTTGCAGCCCCCTCAGCCTTCTCTCCCTCAGTCTCCTCCTTAGCCCTAATGAAGGCCTTGCCCCAAGAAGCTCTGAAGGAGATGATGGCTAACCTGTTGAAGTTCCTGCTCCTCAAGTATTGTGCCAAGAAGCTGAACTCCAAGATCAAAATACTGAATATGATCCTCATGGATAACCAGGACCACATACCTGTGGTCTTCTGTAAAGCTGCCCAGTGCTTGCAGCTGGTCTTTGTCATGGCAGTGAAGGAGGTGTACATCAGGGAGCACATCTACATCTTGGTCCCCACCCTGGGCCTCACTGAGTGGTGGGCAGAGCCTGCCCGAGGCTGGGTTCCTGGTGCTGGTCCTCAGCCTGATCATCCAAAATGGAGACTTCACCCCTGAGGAGGTGGTCTGAGAAACACTAAGCAGGATGGGGGTGTGTCCCAGGAGGGAGCACTCCATCTTTGGGGAGCCCAGGGAGCTGCTGACCCATTTGTGGGTGTGGGAGGGTTACCTGGAGTACTGGCAGGTGCCTGACAGCAACCTTGCTTGCTATGAGTTCCTGTGGGGTCCCTGGGCCTATGCAGAGACCAGCAAGTGGCTAGTCATATAGTATCTGCTCAGGGACAATGAAAGGATTTCCAGGGTCTTCCCACCTGTTTGTAGAGGCTGCAAGGGAAGAGGAAGAGTGTCCCTGAGCAACAGCCAGGTGATCCTTCCCTCTGTGATTGAAGAGGGAGCAGTCAGCCTTCTCAGTAGTGAGGACCCGGGTCAGTTGGGGTGCCCAGGTGTGTAGCACTTTTGGGTTCCTGTTCTCTAGGATGACATGGAGATTCATCTGTTTTCTTTAGGAATTGTTCAAATGTTTTTTTAAGCTGAAAACTTAATAAATTTCAATATCTAACATTGTGAATGGCATTGATCACACTTGTATTTGTACTTACCCAGTTGAAGGGCCAGAGTTTTGCTGTTTGGTAAAAGAGATTGGAAATTGTCCCGTTATTTTGTGAACCTGAGCGAGGTAACATGGATTGGAATTACAATTAGTTTGCACAGGTGAACTTTCTTAGCAGTATACAGTTGGTGAAAGAATTAGGAAAAAAAAAAAAAAACATTGTAGTGATCTTTCTTCTTATACTTTTAGTCTGTTCTTTTCTACAGCTAAGCCATGTCTGTTTAGTTGGATTTTGCTGGATATTATTTAAGAAAGTAGGAGAAAATTGATGATATTAATAAGCCCCCTGATCCCTGGATCATTTATTTCACAGATCTTCATGGAGCCTCTGTTTTGTGGAAGGCCCTGTGTTAGCAGTGGGGACACTGGGAGAAGCAGAACACCCCCACACCTAGAGTGGGAGTCTAAAGTCACTATGAGGGCCCAAGGCCATCTCCAGGCAGCTGAGTTCTTGCTAACTCACCTGCCACTCCTCAATCTGTTTGGCTAAAACAGCATCTCTTATTTATACCAAAGTTTACAAATCTCGTGACTGAAGAGAGGCCCCCATGTGAAGGTGAGTGGTTCCCTGTGCTCCCCCATGGTCATGGGTGCAGCAGGCCCCATTCAGCATCTGTGCTGGGACTGTAGCTTTCTCTCAAGGGTTAAGGAGGCCCCCTCCTGAGTGAGGACAAGAGGGTCCAGGCACCACAGAACAGAGAGTCCCAAAGAATACACTTCACTCCTACTAGGCATCCTGGGGGACCCAGTCTGGGTTGGCAGGCTGAGACCCCATGCCCCCTCACTTCCTCAGTGAACTCAGGGATTCAGAGGCTTGGTCTTTGTCGTGCAGTCACAGGTGGGCAGACAGAGGGGCCCACATCCTGTGGAGACTCGAGGAGACTGAGGGTCCCCAGGAGATACATGTACTACTCTCCCGACAGACCTGGGGGACTGGGGGAATGGCGCCCAGATGTGATGTCACTGATCTCAATAGGAGGGAAGAAGTGAGGACCTAGGACAGGTGCCCAGGTTCAGGTCAGCAGAGTGAAGGAATCCAGCTGTGCTATGAGTCAAGGTAGAACCCTGTGGGGGGCTCTGGGACCCCAGGTCATCCAGGTTGTCAATGCTCTCAGACCCTGGTCCCCGGCAGTGTTGTGGGAATGAGCCCCCTACTCCCGCTTGCCTCTCAGGGGTCCTGACTAGGGAGGGCCTGGTTCTAAGGGGAGCAATGTCAGGGTGAAAAAGTGGTGCACAGACCTACTGAGAGTCAAATTGAAGAGCAGGAGGGTTGAAAATGGCCGGGTATATTCTCTCAGCTCTGGGAAACCCTGGGCATGGAACCCTGATGTCATGTCCACAGACTGTCCCTAAGGGTCTTGGTGCAGTGGCAGCCTTGATGTGAGGGTTCCACCTCCGATCAACATGAGGGGCATCCCTGGAAATACCAGGGCTCAAGATGAGGACCTTGAGAGAGGACACAGGGGACCCCGCAGGTCCCAGGACCTGCTGTCAGCCCAGGGCAATTCTGGTGGCTGCATAAGCACAAGGTCTCAGAAACATTGGAGACTTGATATAAGCAGCAGCACCTCATAGACTGGTGATGGGATTCTTAGGTTCTGAAGGAATTTAGGTGAGCACCCTGAGGGAGAACTTAGGGGACCCCTCAAGAGGAGACTTAAGTCGCCTGTGTCAGACCATCCTGGGTGCATTTCTCAGCCAAGGCCCATGGTCCTGATCTGTTCCCCTGAATCACTCCTGTCTGTGGTCTGATCCTAGAAATCATGCTTGTGGTTGAGATGAGTGACCTGAGTAAGCCAAGCCAAGGAAGACCTTCAGGACCCAGGAGAGGCCCAGGGCCCTGTGGAGTTGCAGCTCTTTGGGGCTGAGGCGGGGGAGGCTGCATCCCCCTTGGCCTCCTCTGCACCTGGGGAGGGCAGCCACTCTGCCTGCTATGAGTTCCTGTGGGGTCTGCAAATCTAGGCAGAGACCAGCAAGTGGCAAGTCATGGTGTTTCTGTTCAGAGTCAACCAAAGACAGGGGGCCTTCCCATCCCTGTCTGCAGTGGCAGCAAGGGAGGAGGAAATGGGGACCTGAGTCAGAGCAGCAGCCAGGTGATCCTTCCCTCTATGATTGAAGACGGAGCAGTCAGCCTTCAGAAGTGAGGGCCAGGGCCAGTTGAGGGAACCACTGTGAAGCATCTTTGGGTTCCTGTTCTCTACAATGACATGGAGATTCATCTCTGTTTTTTTTAGAAAATTTCCAAACTTTGATAGTTTAAGAGAAGGCTGCTACTGCTGCTGCTAAGTTGCTTCAGTCATGTCCAACTCTGTGTGACTCCATAGACGGCAGCCTACCAGGCTCCTCCATCCCTGGGGTTCTCCAGGCAAGAATACTGGAGCAGGTTGCCATTTCCTTCTCCAATGCATGAAAGTGAAAAGTGAAAAGTTAAAAGTGAAAGTGAAGTCATTCAGTCATGTTCAACGCCTAGTGACCCCATGGACTGCAGCCTACCAGGCTCCTCTGTCCATGGCATTTTTCCAGGCAAGAGTACTGGAGTGGGTTGCCATTGCCTACTCTGAACAGAAGGCTAAATAAACTTTAATGTCTTAATTTGTGAATGATGAGGATCAAAATGTGTTTGTGGTTACCCAGTTCAGGTACAAGGATTTTGCTCTTTTGTAAAAGAGATTGGGCACTCTTCCATTTTGATTTGTGACCCTGAAAGGAATACATTGGAATTGGTTTGGAAATGTGAGCTTACTTAATAGCAATATTGATGGGTGAGATTTAGATAATAATAAAGGTGATCATAGTGAATTCATGTTTCTGTCCTTTTTGTGTATCATTTTCAAAAAACTAAATTATCTCTTTTTACTTGGATTTGTCTGGGTTATTTAAGGAGGTAGCAAGCAAATAATCTGAGCCCCTGCCCACTGGCTCATTGATTCTGAATACCTTTACAGAGCCTCTGCTCCCTGAAAGGCCATGTTAGCAGTGAGGACACTAGGAGAAGCAGGACAACCCCCACTCCTAGAGCGATGGTCTAGGAGCCAGAGTCACAGGAGTAAGTTGAAGAGACATCCTCTAGTCCCACAGAACAAGGCAACACGGGGCAGGGCAGTGGGGCTCCAGGAGCGCCAGGTCACTTTGGGGCTTTGGAAAGCTGGGTTTCCTCTGTGAGGGGTGATTTTGATGAGGCTGGGTGGTGGCACCCCTCAGTATTGCATTATGTCTTAGGGGTGATGGGAAAATATGAAAGGGATCATTCATTACTGTGAGGTGTCCTTTTGCATCTTGGATAAACCCCAGCGACATCTCCTTCTGGGGCAGGAAGGAAGAGGTCCTGGCTCTTAGCACATTGCTATTGACCACAGGGGTAAAGAATGTGTTTTCCACCCATATCTGCGAAGAATCTTGCAGAACTTTGGCCACACTGCCTTTCAAGTGATGCCCAAGCAATCCATGGAACTACCCTCCCTTTCCTGGTACCAGCGATCCAGAGCCTAAGGTGTTAATCAGCTTTAAATTATCTCATTTTTTAATTGGCCATTAATCAACGACTTGATCTTTGTTGGGGCTGCAATAAAGGAATATAATGGTTTGGATGGAAGACAGGCTGGGACAGAGACAAAGAGCGGTTCTTGATTTTCCTGGAGCAGCTTTTTCCTGCTGGAACACTCCTCAACAACCAAAGTTAACAGGCGCTCTAACTGGAAATGGGGCTTCTGGGATAGCTCAAAGGATAAAAACCTGCTTGCATTGTGGGAGACCTGGGTTCTAGCCCTGGCTCAGGAAGATCTCCTGGAGAAGGGCATGGCGACCCACTCCAGTATTCTTGCCTGGAGAATTGCAAGGACAGAGGACACTGATGGTCTACAGTCCATGGAGTCTCAAAGAATTGAACACAACTGAGCTAATAACACTATGGTCCACTATGGTCTAACTGGAAAAGTTAACTAGTTTTATATATGAATCATCATGTTTGGATGATTAGCTATTCCACATCCTATTGAAGTGCATATTCTCAGACATGGCCTGGAACACAAACCAACCAACCCCTTTCCACAGTGGAGAGTGGAGGAGTGTCTGAAGGCAACAGTGTGAGAGATTCTTGCCCCACCATCACAGTGCCAACAGAGGCCAGGCCCTGCCAGATGCATTACATCCCTCAGGTGCATCCTGCAGCCCAACACATGGGGCTCCTCATACCAGCTGCAGTGAGGGTGGGTAGTAGATGGAGGGCCTCTGGGCTGGGGAACTCCAATGTGGGGATGCCAAGGGCAGAGGCAGGAGAGTGAGGCTGAGAAAGGCAGGCCTTGGACATCATGAGTACTTCTGTGTACACAACACAAGTATCCTGAGTCACAGCTTACAAAACTTGGTGCCACACAAACACACTGCCAGGGCCCACATGGTGCCTAGAGGAGGGGGACCAGAAAAACCAGCTCCCTCAGAACACAGGGGATGAAGAGGGGCCCAGAGAGGGGGCAGGCAAGAAAGGCTACCTAGCCAGGCTGCCACAGATACCACGGTCTTTGGTCCCCTTCAGAGGAGCCACCAGGGGCCCCCACTGATGATCACAGCCTTCAGGGTCGTGTCCCAGTCAGATGAACCAACCTGAAGGAATGTTTTGTCAACCTGTTTAGCAGTGTGAAGGCAAGGGAGCAAGTGCAGGTCGTGGCCTGCAAGCTCTATTCTAGCCTCCAGTTCTCAGGCTGCAAGGCCTCTGGGCAAGCCTCTTTCACACCCTCTTAGCTCTCCCCTTTCAGACACCAGGCAGTGGCCCTCACACAGGGCAAATGACCATGCTGAGTGGCAAAACTGGGGGGATGCTTTCTCTAGGGGGACAGTGCCCTAGGGTCCTCATACAAGGGCCTTTCCAAGGTGCCAGTCTGCTCCCTACATGGTGATTTTGAAGAACAGTGGCCCACAAAGGTCAGAGAAGACACATCTCTAAACCCACTGCCCTATCGCCCATGTGCACTGAAGACAGGTGACTCTCAATGGAGTTTTGTCCACTCCCGCACATGGACACTCATCCATTTTCAAATACAAGTAGATGGGGGCTTCCTCTGGTGACACCTAGCTCAACAAGTCTGACATGTCCCTGGGAGTGAGTGTCTGTAAAGGAAGCCCCTTGAAAGGTGCTTAACCAGTGAGCCAACAAAATCATTTGATGTATCTGCCATCTACGTAAGGGAGAACAGGTCCACAGTGGTGGTGGGGACAGGGGCAGGGGTGGACAAGATCAGAGCTGGCCTCAGAGAGGACCAGTGAAATGCTTGTTTTCAATAGAACAACCTGTACCTTGAGCCCCCAATCAAGTTCTTCAAAGGGCAGGTACCTACGGACACCCAAGTTGGACATGGGAGGCCAGGATCAGGGGTAGCAGAAGCCCAATCAACCCACTGATGAAGGAAACAGTAATTTTGAGGCAGCCTCCAGGGAGGCTGAATCCAAGGCTCTGGGCAGGGAACAAGAAAAGCACACACACAGGTGTTCCAAAAGTGAGCACTTTAGGGCCAGGAGAGCAGTCTTTGTGGGAAGAAATGGAAACTGAAGACAGCAGCCTATGATCTGCAGTGGGATGATGTCTAGAGGTAGGCAGAGCTCGGGAGGCTGCAAACTCAGCAAAGCACATGGCTCTGCCCTCCCACATGGCATCCTGGGGAGTTTGTGTCTCAGGTACTTGGGGAACAGTCAAGTGGAATGTGAGGTTGCTCACATTGTGCTCAAGCAGAGCCCTACTCTGAGGAGAGCTCAACCTAGGGAGTGGAGGGGGCAGAACAACAGGACTCTGACTTTGGGGCCATCTGAGTGGGACAGACCAACCGGCAGCACCAGCCAGAAGACAACAAAGCCAGAAGAGGGGCAGGGTCAAGGCCCGAGGGTGGGGAGGTGGGACCACCAACACAGGCTAGGCTAACCAGCCCGCTATGGATCCCATCTTCTGTGAGGGACAGTTGCCAGGGGCCCGTCTGACCCCTGGGATCTCTCACAGTGGTAACCGAGCCAAGACTCACCAGGGCCTGGCCCTTAAGCAAAAGCCAACCACAGGCCTGCCCATTGGTAGGGAGGGGGTGGGGCCAGGGGCACATTTGTCAACCCATACAGGGCCTGGCCTCCTGAAACAAGGCACCTGGAAGCAGATGTGAACCTTTGCAGGCAACCTGAAACACACTTTTCTGTACTTTCAGAAAAGAGACAAGCTGGGGATTCATCTCTGTCCCCAGACCTCTCCCCCACACTGAGCCAGGGCTGCCTCTCCACATCACCTCTGTGACATCATGAAACAGTTAAGGAAGCTAACCACTTAATTGGCTGCCTGGCCCATGACCCAGATTCTAGAATCTCCAGAGAGTATTTATGGTGCACCCCGACCCTTGTCTGAGGCCTTTCTGCCCTGAGCATTCACTGCTGGGGTAGAGAATGCTCCTGAGCTAGACTGGCTCCATGGCTAGTCAGAGTTCCCAGAAGGCACACACAGCCCCACTGGCCCCATTAACTTATGGGGAGCCTGCAGCAGGGGACCCCCATGAGTCCTCCCCAGATCCAAATGTTGATTCAGGGGAGACTTTGGAGAAGCAGGGTGACCAACCCAAGAGCCCAGATCCAGGCCTCCATGAAAATCTGCCCCCACAGGGCCTGAAGCCACAAATGGCCAACAAAGAAGAGAACAACACCTTCCTCAGGCTGTCCTTCCTCAGGAAGCTCTGGAGAATTGTGGAGGATGAGGCCTTCACCTCTGTGCACTGGAACGATGAAGGAGACATGGTGGTCATTGAGGCAGATCTCTTCCAGACAGAGGTCCTCCAGCGCAGAGGTGCAGACCAGATCTTTGAGACAGACAACATCAAAAGCTTCATCCGTGAACTGAACCTGTACGGTTTCAGTAAAATCTCCCCTTTGGGTCACTCTGCAGGGAAGAAGATGATGGTAATGTAGAAAGTCCTTCTGGGAAGGCTAGACTAGATAAGCTGAGTGCTGGATGGGTTTCATTTCCCAGGGGAACATTGTTCTCATGAGAGGGTGGTTAAGGAGAGGAGAACAGAAGGTCTGTCTTGTCCCATCACCCACCTTAGACAGGATCCACAGGGGTGACTCCTGACCCTGAGTGGCCACTGAATGTCAGGGACCGCCAGTAATACCTCAAGTGAGGATGGCCCCAGGGGCGCTCTAGGGAGAAACATGCTAGACCCTCATAACCTTCCAGAATGAAGAGATCTTGTCTCTATACATAGGCATGGCTGGGACGGTGGTGGGGAGGAGGGCAGCGAGGAAGGCCTCTTCTCCCCCTTGCTTTCTAAAGTGATTCATTTTCTTTCAGATCTATCGCAACTCCAATTTTCAGAAAGACAAGCCTCTCCTCCTGCAGAACATCCCAAAGAGAAAGAAGCGAGCGGTGGCAACCAGACACTCTCCTCGACTCCACCACAACCAGTGCACCCAAGAGACGGGCAAGAAAGTCCAGAAGGGAACCCCACCTGCTCGCAGAACCCCCAGCCGGCGATCATTTCTGCTCTCTCACCTTTGGTCTATGGGCAGTGTAGCCAGGCAGGCCGGGACAAACCATCTCCCCAGGGAGGAGGGCGGCCCCAGTGGAAAGGGCACATCCAGCAATACCAAGTCTACACCCCCAGCTACCTCTGGAAGGGAGAGTACAGGGCAAATGCCCGAGAGCCCCCTAAACTACCCAGATTATGATTCAGTGATGGCTTTGTACAACACCTGTTACTCCATCCTGACAGCAGCCCTTTCCTTCACGGCCCCAAATGAGGCCCCTGAGGCAGAGGAGGAGCAGGGAGAGTCCTCAGATTACAAATGTGTACTCTGTGAGCAGGTCAAGGACAAGCCCAATCCCTGACCTTTCAGGTTCCTAGGGACACTGAAAAGTACTCTCTTGTAATCAAAAATCTATTTTTGGCTCTAATAAACTACACAGGAGTAAATAAAGAATTGAATGAGAACTGCAAGTCTGTGTTCTTTCTGTCTGTCCATGCTATTCACACGGCACAGGGCGAGCCAGATGAGGCTGGAAGCCCACGCCCCATGCAGGCTTCTGTCTGGTCCCTGCGGTCCCTTTTCAATGGAAGCAGCAGCATTTCACATGCTTGGCCAAGGGTCCGGCTCACTAGCCGAGTGCTGAGGCCAGCCAGGACAGGCTGGCCACTGCTCAGCAGATGGCCCAGCCAGGCTTATGACCTTGGGGGTGTCACCTTCCCTGAGTCATGCACCCTAAAGCAGAAGGGACTTTTCCTGGGTCCCTCAACGATGCCACAAGTTTCTGCTCAGCAGCTGAGCATTTCCAGCTGTTGATCCAGGGGCCACCCCTAAAGAGGCTGACCAGAAAGCAGGGTCACCCCACCCACCAAGGGCCTTAAAAATACATGACATCAAACCGAAAGATAAGTACAAGGTTTCCACAAAGTGAACACCAGCCCTTGTCACTCTGCCCTCGCAGGTGTATTTAGGAGCTTGTCTTTGGATGTGAGATGGTCAGGCACCACATCCAACACACATGCTTTGTAAGCCAAGGGACACATTAGAGCAGGGCAAGGGTCACCTGCAAGGACAAACCACAGCCTGTTTCTGGGCCTGTGGGCCTCTCCACCTGCCAGAAGCCTCACCGGCTGCTCATGCTCAGTCCCACCCCCGGGCTTCCTCCATCACCCCAGACACTGTTTCAACATCAGGGAGTTTGGACCAGAACAGAGGGAAAAACACTAACCTGTTTCAAAACAACACATTTCTCTCAACCACCCAGACCCAGCAGGGCCAAAATGAGTGGCGATGCCATCTTATCATAAAGGTCAAGGTTCTGGAGACTCATGCTGAGTCCCAAGCAGCACCACACAAGGGGTATCCCAGACCCCCGACCCACACCAAGTTGGCAGCACACCCTAGGGTGGGGCTGATTGAGACAGAACCAGATGGGCACATCCAGGGAGCAGTGGTGACTGAACAGTGCCACCATGTGCAGGTCTCTTGGTCACTTTTCTCTCGAGAGCTGATCCTGGACAGGCCTCCTGCCCAAAGGGGATCAGGTGCTCGGGAATGTCCACCTGGAAGATGTCCTTCCCACCCCTCCCAGGGATGGGCTGCAGCAGCCAGCGGGGCTTGTCAAGCACAGTCAGGTACTTCTGTCAAAGGTTGCATAGCAGGGCTTGATTCTCCAGCTCCTCTACCTCATCAGGATCTAGGTTTTCTGGCCACAGCAAAGTGTCCTCAATTTCCACGAGACCTGTGTGCAAAGACAGGACACAGTAGGAGAACAAGGTGATTCAAAGTCATGCCTGCTAGAGACTAAGACCATATCACGGAGGAAACCCGAGGTGAACTGGGTCCTCTGGATGAGCATTTTCAGATGGGCTCACCTTGGCCAAGCCAGGGAGGGGGTGAAATGAAAGGCTGAGGCCTGGTGCTCCATGAACCCACCTGGCCATGGGCAGCTCTCAGTCTGACCACTGCAGGCCACAGGGACAGAGCAGGAGGGCTCCAGCAGGAACCAGCAGGCATCAGGTCCCCAAGAGATTTACCAGCAGAGAGGTGTTGCTGTGGGGCCTCACCCCTGGGGAATCAGGGGACTTGCTCAGGCCCAGCTGCTGGCAGTGTGGGTATTGAACCCAGGCCAGGTGCTTTCCTGCCTCTCACAGTCTCTGCCAGGCACACAGACATACAAAGTGCCATGTGCAGACCTGGACCCGCCTCTGCTCAGAGCACAAAAGGAGACTGAGGCCAGGGAGGTGGTCAGGCACCTCATGCCATTGTCTCCCAGCCAAGGTACCTCGTCCCTCTGAAGAAATCTTAGCCTCCCCACCCCCCATCAACTGGTTCAACAGAAAACAAACGGACACAACCTGGCTGAGATCCAGGTCAGCACTGGGGGCCATGCAGGCAGCGTGGGGCAGGGCCTCACTTGCCCATGATCACTGAGGCTGAACTTGTTCCCACCCTGCAGCAAGGCTTGGATCTGGGTGGGGCTCATCCCCAGCCCCTGCCCCAGCAGCTCCCTCCAGGCCACATCCACCCAGTACCAATGTGCTATGTGGACGGCCAGGGTACAGTACCAGTGGTCATGTAACACAGGCCTCCACTGCTGCTCCAGGAGCTTGACACCATTTGAGATGAAAACTCCATAAGGCTGTCAGAAGGACAGACAGCTGAAATTTACCTCCCAAGGCTCCCAGGGCCTCATGTGGCTGAAGACACAAAGAACCACAAATGTCAGGAGCCTGACACAGTAGCCTCCAAGCTCACAGCCCTGGGCTGGACCTCAGCCCCACATGCCCAAGCATCCTCCAAGCCTGTGAGGGGGTCAGAGGTCTGGCTTTTTCCATCTGTCTCCACGGGGTCCACTGATAGGAGGGTGGTGACCCAGAGGACCCATCCATCACATGCAGTCTGTGAGGAGGTCAACAAGGAGGGCAGGACAGCAGGAGAGAGGCAGGTGGCGAGTTCCAAGACAGAGGGCACCAAAACCCTAGAAGCACTGAGGAGGGAGGGTGGGTTCCCTGGCTTCACAGTGCAGTGGGCAGGCTCTGGTCCACTCCCAGCACAGACGGGCACTGTCCTGGGCTTGACTTCCCCCACCCCAGACCCTATCCCACCCCTCAGCTCCTGGGCCCATCCCTGCCCATGCTCTGCATATCCCCCATCTTAAACCAAGGTTGATGAGGGCAGATCTGTGCTAACCAACCTGGCCTCGGTCCTGGGGCTGCCCTGGACCTCAGACGGCCCTGTCAGTTATCTTCCCCATGCCTTTGGGAGCCACCTTTCTCCCAGCCCTTCCCACACCACAGCCTCCACTGTCATCAGATGCCCAGGCCCCTGCCCAGAGCCTAGACAAAGGACAAAGAGAAGGAACCTCTGGGATGAGTGCACTCCCTGTCCTTGCCAGGGCCTGGGACAGCACCATGCAGGGAATCACAGAATCCAAACCTCAAATAACCCGCTAGGTTACTGTCAACTCGTTTGATACCTGAGGATGCACCAAAGGATAAAGAAATACCCCATGACTACAGGGGACCTGACCACACGCACCTCCATCCTCACCTCTTTCCTTATACCTGGAAGGGGGTCCCTGTTCACTGGAAGGGGTTGGAGGGGGAAGAACAGAGGCACCAGCCTGAACCTAAGCAGGGTCTCAGCACCTGGCTGGAAGCCTCTGTTTCCATGTGGCTGTGAGGACAGGGATACAGTCCCAGAGGCACCCAGCCCGGAGCCTCCAGAGCCTTTCCTTCCCCAAGCACAGCAGAGCCATAGTTATCACAGGCCCACAAGGCCCCACATGATCTGGCTCCTAACCTGGCAGCCTGCTCTCTTCGCCCTTGGATTTACCCCCAGTAGCCATGAAGGCCATCCTTCCATCCTTGGAACATTCCAGTGTGTTCCTTCCTCAGAGCCTTTGTAGGGCATGAGGAATCACGTTGTGTCCCCTCAGAGTCAGGTGCTAGAGTCTCAATCCCAAGTACCTCGGTGTGATGTTACATACAAAGAAAAGGTCTTCACAGAGCTGATGAGGGTCAAGTGAGCTCAACAGGATGGACCCTCCTCTAACAGGATGGCTGTCCTCATACAAAGGACATATTTAGAGACAGATAGGCACACAGGAGAACTGGGGTGAAGAGGAAGGCAGAGCTCTCCAAGCCCAGACAGTCTCACCATGGCCAGCAATGCCCTGGAAGAGAGGGGGGAAGAAATGGGACAGACTCTCCACAGCCCTCATGAGAGCTAACATCAGCCAACAGCTCAACCTCGGCTGCTGGCCTCCTGAACCAACAAGGTTTGTACTTTGAGCCACCAGGTGCCATCCTGTTGTGACTGCTGGCAAATGAAGCCAGACGATCAGCCCTGCCCTGATGTCTCTCTGCCAGGGCAAGGGGGGAGTGGGGAGATGTCTTCTCCAGTCCCAGGACCTCGGGTACACTCCTCCTCATTTGCACAACTTCATGTGCATGTTTTCATCTTATGTGGTGTCTGTTTACATCTCCCAGTTTCAGGGATCCAACAAGTTACTGAAGCTTTCTCTGGTGGAAGGGAAGGGAAAACTCATTCTGCCAATACAGCCACTCAAGATGACCACACACTCACTGAAGAGCCATGCAGGAGGAGGCCCGGGGCAAAGGACACACATCCAAGGTGCTGACACACACCAGCAAATGGCCTTCCACAAAGGCATCCCATTTCCACTCCAGCAACCACAGGCAAGGGTGTTATGTCCTCACGCCCTGGCTGGCCCTGAGCATCATCATTTGGTTGAAACTTTGCCCAACTGCTGAGTGACAAAGGGTCACATTTTTCACTGGGTCTGGTTTGGTTCCCAGGTAGCCTGGTTGGCCCCTGGAGCTTGGCCATTGCTATGCCTTGTACTAGGGTATGTGACTGGATCCCAGGCTTGCCAGTTTCCACCATTCAGTTTCTCAGCCAACTCATCCCCTTCTGGGCGCTTCCAAATCTCATCAGTGTGGGTGGAATCTCTGAGCAAGAAGGGGCTCAAGTGCTTCTACCACTTGAAGCAGAGGGTGCCTGCTTGGTGGCCAGAGGAGAAAACACATTTCTGCCTGCTTGACTGAGCATCTTCACCTGCACGAGGACCAGAGGAACAGGAAGAAAATCATCAGTGACAATGTTGGCGCCCTACTCCCTGCCCCAAGACTGGTTACCAGCTGCCTCCAGACACCCCAGACACATCCGAAACCAGTAGCAGTTTCAAATCATGAGGGAGGGTCCTGTGCCGGGGTCCAGCCCTGGTGGATCCAGGGAATTCGAAGCGTGGACGGCGTTGGCATGAGAAAAGACTTATTTATTGATTGATATAAGATTAGATTAAGAAATAACAGTGTAGTAGCAAGATTAAGTGGAGAAAGAGGGCTGAATAGCTTGGATTACGCGGAAGGCCAATAAAATTCCAGACAAGGAATTTGCACCATCTACGTTGGACCGCCGGCGCCCGCTTGAATATCTAAGGGTGCCTCGCCTTAGGCTCCCTTTCGCACGGGTCTTAACAGCCAGGGCAAGTAAGTAGACTTGGCGAGCCTCCGCACCCCAGATGGAAATTCAGCCTGAAATTAAAGTAAAGAGACACGGGGGAAACAGTCCAGTGACTGGCTCAGGCTCCTATTGTTTAGAAGGCCTTATATACCATAGAGATCAATGGGTAATACAAAATTATGCAGTGTTAGCAGTTCAGACTCTTATCAAAACCAGGCTTTTCTCTCTGCATACCTAGTTGTATACACAAGTCTTAGGTAATTTACATCATCTTCTGGCCAAAAAGGCCAATCAACATTTTACAGCCTTTTTTCTGATAAGGGTTTGTCAACCAGAAGACTTATTCGTGTTGATCTTCCCAAGGTCTGGTGCCACTCTCAGAAAGCACTAAATAAAGTTACATTCTTACATATCAAGGACACAAGAGGAGTGCAGTGATATATAACAAAAGAAGTAACTAACTCAAAAGTCTAGTGTTGCTACATTAAAACTACTATATATCCTTTTCCATATCCCATTTACATTGATTAACATCCTCCCAGGTGCCTAAAAGATAAAGAATATGGAGGTCTGGCAGCAATCATTGAGTCAACAGTGAAAACCCACCACCAATAAAATTTTTAACTCTTTAGAAAAGGCTCTGTATCTTAAGATGCTTTAAGCTTTGTGCCTCTCGCGGTTGGGGGGCTGTAAGCAATTCACAAGCTGTAAGAGGTCCGGGGGAACCTGTTAGACAAGCTAGAGAGCTATCAGAGGGGGTTTAACGGAAACATCCCTTTCAAATGCAGAAGACTAAAGCCCTGAATTGACTTTTTTCCAGAGAATATCAGAAGAGTGGAAAAGCAGGCAGATTCTTATTTTGGGGGGGTGGATGCTCAGGAAATTCCAGGGGGAAAACCTGAGGTCTGATTAGCCTTGCCATCAGAGCTCTTGCCGCATGACCTTGTCACGGGTGGAATTCCTCACGCTGGCTCCCAGCAGTCCTGTGAACAGTGGGTGGGCTACTGCTGTTCTTCCTGCATCCTGGTTTTGAACTAGACCTTGCCCAGTGAACTGGACACCATGAAGTGTGCCTGCTGATGGTGGCAGCTGTGAGGCCCTGCTCTGTGGCATTTCTCTGCACCCGTTCCTTTCCTGCTGCTGGCCCCAGCTCTCCTCACATACCCAGATGTGAGGACCGAGCCATGGGGAGTGCTGCCTCCCACCCAACTGGATCTCTGAGGCTTTGTGAGGGTTCCACTTTGTCCCTGATGTACGTTTGTGGGCAGCACTGACTTGGGACAGGCTCAACCCAGATTCTGGGTTTCCCTTGTGTCCTCCTTGGCCGATGTGGTTTCCTCTCTGAAATGCCTGTTACCCATCTCTCCGCTGAGCTCTGTGTCCTATTTGTACCGAGTTGCAGGCACTTCTTTCAGGGTCTGGGTGCTCATCCTGCCCTGGTGTCTGTATTGCAGATTTGTCCTCTTCTGTTTGTGCGTTAGCAATGGACTCAGTATTTACCTGGTGTCTCAGAGCCATAAGTGCCCCACAGGTCAGCCTGTGTCTGTCAGGTCCTCCCTCCGGGGGCCACCATCCACCTCCAGGCTTGGCACCTGGAGTGAGCAGTCCCTGAGGAGACACTGCCCTGGCGTCCAGCACTCTGCCTGTGAGAGAGTGCTCCTTCACATCTGTTTCGGTCCCTCAGTACCTGCTTAACTTTGGTTCTGGGCCTTAGACTCCCACATGCAGGACAAGCCCAGGGGTAGCCATGTAGCTCTGGGAGGTCAGCCAGACCTACTTCCCCTTTGTTCCCAGGGCAGCTCTTATTGACCACACCCCTCTCCATATGGCCCAGATGGAGGGGCCAGCCTGAGAGCTGGATGTAATTCTGATTTCATCTCAGTTCTGCTGCAGTTCTTTGAGAGGACATGGCATACATGGAACCTGTTGACACAGGTGGCCACTCTGCTGCCCCTCCTCAGGGTGCTGACTGCCCAGGGGATGGGGCACCACCTAGGGGGGCTGAGAGATATTCTGTGTCCTTCTGACGCTGCCCTGCTCGCATTCACATCACAGGCTTTTATATCCTGTCTAACCCGGGGGTGGGAGATACTGGTTTCCACATGTCCATCACTCCCAAGCTCTGGGGTCTATGTGGCCTTCACTGTCCTCCATCTGGGCAGGTTGGCCATGACCTGGGTGCCATAACCCCCAGCACTGGAGGGGGCTTCTGGACACCAGGCTGCGGCCCACAGAATGGATCCAGCTGTTTAGTTTGCAAGAACGAGAAGGGAGTGTGGACAGGAGTGTGCATTGCCATCCCATACTCATGGTGAGAGAACTTCAGTGAGTGGACTATCATGCTCTGGGAGGGAGCCCTGTGTGGCTACTCTTTGAATACTTGTGTGCCCACCATGGCAACTTGGCCAAGCACAGAGAGGGTATGAGGAGTCAGGAGCAGAGGATGCCCATGAGGCGCCACCAGAAGTGAGAAGGTTCTCCAGTTCATGAGTGGGGCGTGTATGCCCCTTCTTTTTCTATGCATTTCTCTTTTAATTGATGGAGTTCACACCGGGTTTTCATTCGGCCTTACCATCTTTCCTTCATATCACATGTTTCCCCAGGTTCTGAAGGACTCCTCAACAGATGTCTCACTAAGCCAGGCACCTGGTTGTGAGGGATACTGCATTCCAGGCCCCCCAGCTCAAGACCAACTGACGAATCCTCGGGACTGGCCCCACGTCCCTTGCCCCTTGACCCCCTGTGCCCAGAAACCCCAGCCCAGGGGGTCATCCAGAAGGGGCCGCAGAGTCAGAGTTAACAATGTCTCTCATGTCGGTGTCACATTGACTGTGTGTCTGGCAACCTCCACCCCTCTGGTGGTCCCACCTCACTATGTGGGTTCACCATCTCAGAGCCCGTGGTCCCTTTGGGAGGGGATGGAGTCATTCCCATGTTTGTTTGCTGTGATGTGGCAGCATCCTTCTCCTGGGGACCTGCCCCATTCCTGTTCCTCAGTTCCAGACCTGAGAACTGGCTCAGCGGCTGAACCTGGGTGAGGGATCTTTACCTGTTTACTGGGGTGGCTGCCCTAGGCCTCAGTGTTGTTTGGACTATACCTTGGTTGGTTACCCACCTATCAAGCCTCCAGGAGGCCACGCTGTGTTGACCACTTGCCCTGCGGCAGCCTTCATCATGGTCCCTGGCTCCTGGCAGCTCAGTGCAACCCCATGACCTCTGCTGCAGCCCCTGGGCAGCAGGTGTGGGGGAAGATGGGTGTTGTCCATCTCCTCCATCACCAGGCCCAGAATGCCCAGCATGTGTTGCACAGTGACTTTGCTCTGCTTGGCGGCTGGGCAGTAGATGATCAGCTCTTCCCGTGCTTCCTTGGTTTTCATGCTGATAGTGCCATGGGTCCTGCTGCAGATCAGGGCAGCCAGCTCCCCTGATTTCTGGGACAGAGGGGCAACTGTGCAGGAGGACTCTGGTCCAGTTTGCTCCCTGGGCAGGGGACCAGCTCTTTATGGGGTGGGGAAATGGGCTGCTCCTGCAGGCTCAGAAGTTCAGAGATGTCTGGGATGCTCTGGTCTTCTGGGGCATGCCTCCCAGTCTCCCTGGCCTTCGTGTCAGGGATGCATGTTTTCCCAAGAGGACATCCAATGCCAGTGGGTCAGGCCTGCCTTGGCGGAACATTCAGTGTCTTTGAGATTCAGCCACTCCTATCAAATCTTGGGCTGATGTTTATCCATTGCCTGAAGCTTTGTCAGCTTCCGGGGAGACCCTGGCCACCTCCTCGCTTGGTTCTCACTGTTCTTCATCCTAGGCTGGTCATCTGTCTGCATACAGCAAAGCTAAGAAGTCACTCCCCTCTATTCACTCCACGTTCCACATGCCTGGACCTTTTCACTTGCTGGGGAATTCCTCTCCCCTTGCCAGCCCAGAAAAGTTCTAGCAGCTGGACTGTAGTCTTGAGCCCAAGTCTGAGTGCACATCGACTACCCCCAGGATGGGTCCTCATAACCAGTGGACAGGAATGTCAACCCGGTACCAAGGCCCCATCTTGCCACCTCTACTTGGACCACTCCAGGGCCAGCTTTCTTGGGATGGGTCCTTCATGAGACTGTTTGCACGGGTGGGGAGGGTGGGGAGTTGGTTCTGGAGGCTGGCTGGGGACTCACCACCAAGGGGACAGGGAGCAGGCATGGTTGAACAGTGCCGGGAGCCAGCGTGAGGAATTCCACCCGTGACAAGGTCATGCGGCAGAGCTCTGACGGCAAGGCTAATCAGACCTCAGGTTTTCCCCCTGGAATTTCCTGAGCATCCACCCCCCCCCCAAAAAAAAAAAGAATCTGCCTGCTTTTCCACTCTTCTGACATTGTCTAGAAAAAGCCAATTCAGGGCTTTAGTCTTCTGCATTTGAAAGAGTGTTTCAATCCAAAAACCCCTCTGATGGCTTTCTAGCCTTCCTGCAGGACTCATACAGCTGTGCATGTGATTGTTTGAGGCCTCCTGACTGCAGGAGGCACAGGAAGCTTAAAACATCCTAGGAATGTAGGGACTTCTGAGGAGTCAAAATCATTAGAATAGGACTGATTAAAGGTTTTATTTGTTGAGCCAATACTTGCTGCCAAATTTTCATATCCTTTATTTTTAGATATAGTTGGTATATAGAAAAACAAGTAGTAGACCTGGTATTAGCAACATTAGATCTTTGAGTTAAGTACCTTCTTTGTTATAACCCACTGCACCTTTGTTCTATAGAGATGTAACTTTAGTGCTTTAAGGAGATGCAGATTAAAGAAAAACACTTCAGGGGAAATGAGATTAACATTCATTAAGAAAGACAGCCAAAAAATTGTTAACAAGCCTCCTGGCCAGAAGATAATGTAAATCACCTGAGACTTTTTGTATACAAAAAGATATACAGAAAGAGTCTGGGCTGCTAACGCTACATAATTTTGTATTACCCATTGATCTCTATGTATAATCAAAAGTATAAAAGGCCTTGAAGGACAATAGAAGGAGAGCCAGTCGCTGGACTGGTTTCCCCCGTGTCTCCTCTTTACTCTAATTTCAGGCTGAATTCCCATCTGGGGTGCGGAGGCCCGCCAAGTCTACTTACTTGTCCTGGCTGTTAAGACCCAGGCGAAAGGGTGCCTAAGGTGAGGCACCCTTAGATATTCAAGCGAGCGCTGGTGGCCCAACGTAGATGGTGCAAGTTCCTTGTCTGGAATTTTATTGGTCTTCCATGTAATTCAAGTTATTCAGCCCTCTTTCTTCACTTAATTTTCCTACTATACTATTGTTTCTTAATCTAATCTTATATTAATAAACAAATAAGTTTTTCTCACGCCAACACCGTCCCAGCTTCGAATTCCCTGGATCCACCAGGGCTGGACCCCCGCAGAACAGGGCATCCCTTCACCTGTGATGTTGACCTTACAGTTCCTGCCAGCCCATCGGGAGGTTCAGAGCACAGACAGGCATTGGAGGTGTCCACAGTGGGCCCTGGTGGTCAGGCCCTCACATTACCTGAGGCCTCGTGATTGCTATTGACCAAGCAGAAAAACTGAAACCAGGATTTGGTGCTCAAGCAGTGGCTGTGTGTACACACAGGATGCCAAGTGCTTTTGCCCAGGTGGCACCACATTCTGCTCTGCATGCAGCCTGGTGGGAGGGGCTTTTGGCATCTTTTGCATCAGAAGACTGCTGGGTTGGGCAAGAGAACTGCTTCCAGTGTGCTGCTCACAAACCATATGCTAGCCATGGTATAAGCACAATCTGATGGGAGAGGGCAGATCTGGGTGCCAGACCTCAAAAGAAAAAGTGCATTCAAGTCCAAGGACACCTGTCCTGTAAGAGGCTCCTCCACCGTGCAGGCCATCAGGTGTTCCCTCACACCTGCATCACTCAGGGCTAGGGATGGGGAGGTTGGAGCGCATCTTCCAGGCAGACCTGTAAAGTGCAGAGCTTGAAACGAGGCAGAGGTTGGGGAGCATGAAATGTGGGGGACCAAACACTGACTCACATCAAGGGACCAAGGAGGGCTTTTTAGATGGGAGGGCCATTTTGGCTGGGTCTTGTAGTGAAGAGGGTCTCCTTGGCTGGGAAATGGGGGAAGGCCCCCCAAGGGTTAGACCCATGGCGGGAACTGAGCCCAGGTGTGTAGCTGGAGCAGGTGAGCTTATGGAAGGCCCGCAGCCTGACACCATCTGTATAGGTCCTCTGAGGGATTTTTGGCAAAGGATTTATAGAGACTTTGATGTGCTGTGAAGTTTCATCCATTGCCTGCAGAGGCAAGTCTGCAGGCAAGTATGTGCAGCAGCCAGGTAGGCTGGGCATGCTCTGGTCCTCCACAGAGGTGGTGTGGGAGGAAGCAGACACTCTGTTCTGCCATCTCAAACCTGGATTGGTCCCCAGCACCACCACTGCTGGAGTGTGAGTCTCAGCAAATCACTCCCTCTCAGAGTCTCCATTTGTTTATCTGAAGGATGAGCACAGTGTGAAATGTGTCCATTACTAGTAATACTATTTGTTTGTGTATCTGATGGGAGTGAGGCAGTCACTGGATGATTCACACAAAAGCAGTCTGTAAACCAGAAAGCACCTACTATGAATACTGGTTGAAGAGGCATCTCTTTTGCCAAGAAAGCTTTGTCCAGAATGAGTGGGAATGCAGGCATGTACCTTGAAGTCTGCAGCTGGGAGACAGGGAGATAGCGAGGAGCCTCAGATTAGGAAAGGAGGAGAACTTGGACACCATCAGCCCCCAGTGTCAAAGATCCTATAGGATGTGGCCTGGTTTGGGGCTTGAGGGCCATTGGTTGATTTTGAGCAAGGATGTATATAGTGGCCCCTGGAGACAGGCATTGTGAGCTGAGTCAAACTGCCAGGATTTGTTAACTGGGGGGACCAGTGCTAGGATCACAAGTTCTTAGCAGGACTAGGAATCCATGAAGCTGTGAGCCTCTTCCCTGAATTGTGCAGGAGTCAACATCTGCCTGCTGCCTCAGGTCCATGATCTACTGTCCACCATTCCATCACCCAGAACACTTCAGCAGCCAAGTGTTTTCACCAACTTGACCTAAACCCTTTTGGTAGTAAAACCAAAAATGAATGATAACAAGAAGCTATTTATAGTATCCCAAATTTTCTCTGTGTCGCCCACTTGGTATTAACAGTCACATGGTTCACTGCAGTCATGTCAGTGTGTTTGCATGCATCTGCCTTAGTGTTGATCTCTGTGTCACTATTAATGATTTCTAAATCCCTAAACTCTTGTGGCCCCAAAGGTTTTGGACAAAGCATTAGACACAAGTGATCTTAGCCCCAATAAGAGCCAATGCTTTCAGATGACTGACAGAGGCCCAGGGGTACTGGTTTTGTTACCTTCCTCCAATATTTGGCCTAGAGGGATGCCCTTCCTGGGACAGGCAGGACTGAGGGCCAGCCCCAGGTCAACCTGGATAACTATACACCACACCATCTGCCAAACAGCCTCAGGATGTGGAATCTTTTGATACCAACCATGGTCTTCTGTGGTAGACATGGGTGGAACCTATAGCTAAAAAGAAGGACCCTTGGCAAGCTAGTGTATTCACTAGTTTGTAATTCTGGACACCTGTCCACCATCTTGTTTCAGGACAAGAGCTGAAGGAGCCCTGTGCGGTCTCCCAGTACAGCCTCAGAAAACCTGGGTCCACCCTCACAATTCTGGGGTGTTAATGTGATTCAGAAGTCTCTGGTTTTGAGATACAGGCAATGACACCAGAAGCTCAGCAGCATTAGGCTCACCTGGTTGACTTGCTTTCATAGCACACTTCTCAAGCACCAATAGGCAATGCAGGTAGAGGAGATGAGGAGAAAGGGCATTGTGCTGCTGCTGGTGCTGCTTGCCTTGCTGGGCATCCCCCTCTGTCTCAGAGAAGCCTGTGTGTTAGCTTTGGACAGGATGGAAAGCTGCCTTTAGGGCATGGCACCCAGGCCTCACCTACTCCATGCTTGGTAGCTAATCATATTCTTAGAATTAACCTGGACCCTAAATTGCAAAGGCCATGTTTTCCCTATGCAAAATTGTGATTTCCAATCAGCCCATTATCTGGAGGCTGTCTCTTGCTTGCCCACCCCAGCTTCTGTACCCCTGTGTCCCTCCAGGTACCCTGGTTACCCATGAGGATGTATGGCCATCAGCCTCACAGTACAAGGCTGAGCAGCCCAGATCAGTGTCCTTGCCTGGGTTTGTCCTTGGCATTATGGTGTTGTGGCTCAGTAGCCAGGGTTTAAGATCTTGAGCCAGTGATGACCCTTTTCCAACCTCAGGTTTCACATCTGTATGCTGGGTATAGAAACAGTGCACAGTCACTAGGACAGCAGGGAGGGTTCCATAAGTTGAAAGGCTGGGATAAACTTGGTGCACAAAGATGTTATGGGGAAGGGAACCAGGAAAATTATGTCAGGGTCTTTCATTTGCTTTTGGGACCTACCATTGGCTGACAAGGGCAGGAAAAAAAAGTGCTCCAAGCCACCTTGTTGCCAGCCTGCTATTGTGTCCCTCTGGGGTTCTGAAGACTATCTTTAAGCAGCTTGCTGTTGGCATAGCAACACTGGCAAGAGAAATATCAATTACCTCACATATGCAGATGACATCACCCTTATGACAGAAAGCAAAGAGGAACGGAAGCGCCTCTTGATGAAAGTGAAAGAAGAGAGTGAAAAAGGTAGCTTAAAACTCAACATTCACAAAAATAAGATAATGGCATCAGGTCCCATCACTTCATGGCAAATAGGTGGGGAAACAATGGAAACAGTGATAGATTTTATTTTCTTGGACTCCAAACTCACTGCAGATGGTGACTGCAGTCATGAAATTAAGACACTTGCTCCTCGGAAGAAAAGCTATGATCTACGTAAACAGCATAGAAAAGGCAGAGACATTACTTTGCCGACGTAGGTCTGTGTAGTCGAAGTTATGGTTTTGCCAGTAGTCATGCATGGATATGAGAATTGGATCATAAAGAAGGCTGAAGGCCAAAGAATTGATGCTTTTGAACTATGGTGTTGGAGTAGACTGTTGAGAGTCCCTTGGACTGCAAGGAGGTACAACCAGTCAATACTAAAGGAAATCAGTCCTGAATATTCATTGGAAGAACTGATGCTGAAGCTCAAGCTCCAATACTTTGGCACCTGATGCAAAGAACTGACTCATTGGAAAAAACCCTGATGATGGCTAAGATTGAAGGCAGGAGAAGAAGGGGGTGACAGAGGATGAGATGCTTGGATGGCATTACTGACTTGGTGGACATGAGTTTGAGCAAGCCCTGGGAGTTGATGATGGAAAGGGAAGCCTGGCGTTCTGCAGTCCATGGGGTCACAAAGAGTTGGACATGACTGAGCAACTGAACTGAACTGACGGGTCCAGATGCTATGTTAAGCAAATTACATATACTGAGTGGTTGCTATAGATTTGAGTATACTGTTATGCCCACTTAACAGATGAGGAAGCTAAAGTAACAGGTAGTAAAGTCGTACTGACAAGATTTAAGCACAGAACCTTTTGACGTTTTTAGTCCTCTGACTCAGCATGAGACTGAGCCAAGTAAAAGCGTCCCTGTTGCTCCAGGGCCCTGGCAGGCAACTTGAAGAAGTGAGGTCAGTGGGTACAAACCACAGGAAGCAAGGGGGCTGGAACATATGCAGAGAACACGATCTAGCTCAGAAGGAGCTGCCACTCACAATAGGAGGGTGTGGGGGCCGGGTGCCAGGACTTTTGATTTATCTAGAATGGCCAAGAAAGCTGAAGTTCAGTAAGAGATCTCCCGGTTTTTGAATGTTGGCTCCTCATTTTATAAAAGCACTCTCCACACCAGCTGCCTACACCTGCCACTCATGCAGAGCCTACAAGTAGCCCTCTCCTTCCTCTCCTGCACTGGATCTGCACAGTTTGCCCCTTGCCAGGGATTTGCTCTCAGACTTTGATCTTCTGTCTGAAAGTGCTCCCACCTGGCTTAAACTGTCTGCTCAGCTTCATGAATGCATGCTGTTGAAGAATGGAGAGAGACTCGGGGAACTCGCCTGCTTCCATGTGTTCTCCTGCAGTTTACTCAGCTCAGTATGAACTGCACCTCCAAGCTTTCCCACATCCTCTCTGTAGAGATCAGTGTCCTTTTGGCCAAAGTTCTCCCAAGGCTTTGCATTGCATCTGGATGTACCTTTCTTCCTTGTACCTGGTCCATTTCTCCACTCTCCCAGTTACAGAGTCAGCCTCTGGGGACAAGTCCAAAGTCTTACCAATTATCTCACTCTTCTGATCTTTCCCCAAGTCTGATCTCAGTACTTAATAGGTTTACCTTTAAAATATTTGCTGAATTAAATATAAAAATTGCAGTACACATGAAGCTTGTCTTCCTATTCTTATTAATGACAAGCCAGATTCAGTTCCTTTAATAAAGAGCTAAAAATAGAGTTACTTTGCATCTTGAATCCTGTTTTCTCATCTATTAAGTGTTATCAAACATATAAGAATCACTTAATAGGTGTAGATTCCATAACACAGTTCCTGATGCATAGAAGGCACTCAGGAGAGGTCAATTCATCTTGTTGTTACAGCTTTCATGATTTAATACAATTGTTGTTTAGACTCTGTTTGATCCCATGAACTGTAGCACTCCAGGCTTCCCTGTCCTTCACCATCTACCAGAGTTTGCTCAATCTCATGTCCATTAATCGATGATGCCATCCAAGCATCTCATCCTCTGTCGCCCCTTTATCCTCTTACTTTCAATCTTTCACAGCATCAGGTTATTATCCAGTGGGTCAAATCTTGGCATCAGGTGGCCAGAGTATTGGAACTTCAGCTTCAGCATCAGTCCTTCCTATGAATATTCAGGGTCAATTTCATTTAGGATTAAGTGGATTGATGTACTTGCAGTTCGAGGGTCACTCAAGAGTCTTCTCCAACATCACAGTTCAAAAGCATCAATTCTTTGGCACCCACCCTTTTTTCTGGTCCAACTGTCACATGTATACATGACTACTGGAAAAAGCATAGATTTGACTAGACAGACCTGTCAGTAAAGTAATGTCTCTGCTTTTTACTATGCTGTCTAGTTTGGTCATAACTTTTCTTCCAAGGAAGAAGGGTCTCTTAGTTTCATGGCTGCAGTCACCATCTGCAGTGATTTTGTAGTCCAAGAATATAAAATCTGTCACTGTTTTCATTGTTCCCCCATCTATTTCCCATGAAGTGATGGGACCAGATGCCATGATCTTATTTTTGTGAATGTTGAGTTTTAAGCCAGTTTTTTCACTCTCCTATTTCACTTTTATCAAGAGGCTCTTTAGTTACTCTTCACTTTCTACCATAAGAGTGGTATTTCTCCCAGCAATCTTGATTTCAGCACAGGATTCATCCAGCCTGGCATTTCACATGATGTACTATGCATATAAGTTAAATAACCAGGGTGATGATTACAGCTTTGATATACTCCTTTCCCAATTTTGAACAAGTCTGTTAAATGTTGAGTTCTACTGTTGCTTGTCTCTTAGAATGTGTGTCTCAGTGTGTTTGTGTCTCAGTGTGTGTCTCTCTGAGTATGTGTGTCTTATTCAGTGTGTTTCTTGTTCTTAGCATATGTGTGTGTGTCTCTCTCTCTGTGTATGTCTCTCAGTGTGTGTCTCCCTGTGAATGTGTGTGTCTCTTCCTTGTGTGTGTGTCTCTCAGTGTGTTTATGTCTCTCTCTCAATATGTGTGACTCTCAGTGTGTGTGTGTGTCTCTCTCTCTGTATGTATATGTCTCTAAGCGTGTGTGTGTGTATGTCTCAAAATGAATGTGTCTCTCTCTCATGGTGTATGTCTCTCTCCGTGTGTGTGTCTCTCAGCGTGTGTGTGTTTGTCTCTCTCTCTCAGTGTGCATGGATAACTCTCAGACTGTGTGTGTGTCTCTTTCGGGGTGTGTGTCTGTGTGTGTGTCTCTGTGTGATTCCCACAGTGCCTCTGTTCGTGTCTCCCATTGTGTCTCTCAATGTGTGTGTGTCTGTCTCACTGTGTGTCTGCCTCAGTGTTGTGTGTCTGTTTTTAGTGTTTGTGTGAGTCTCTCATTGTGTCTGACTCTCAGTGTGTTTGTGTCTCTCAGTGTGTGTGTCACTCTCTCTATGTCTACTTAGAGAGTGTGTGTGTGGGTGTCACAATGTGTGTCTCACAAAGTTTGTGCCTCTCACTCAGTTTGTATGTCTCTCTAAGTGTGTGTGTCACTCAGTGTGTGTTTCTCCTCCTCAGTGTGGATGTCTGACTCATTTTGTGTGTCTCTCTCAGTGTGTCTGTGTCTCAGTATATTGTGTGTTCACTCTTTCACAGTGTATGTCCCTCTCGTGTGTGTCTCTCTCAGTGTTTGTGTGTTTGTCTCTTTCTCTCAGTGTGCCTGGCTAACTTTCAGTATGTGTGTGTCTCTTTCTGTGTGTGTGTCTCTGTGTGTGTCTATGTGTGACACTCACAGTGTTTCTGTTCGTGTGTCTTCCGGTGTGTCTCTCTATTACTGTGTGTATATTTCTAATTGTGTTTCTACCTCAGGGTTGTGTCTATTTTTAGTGTCTGTGTGTATCTCAGGATGTGTGTGTCTCAGTGTGTTTGTGTCTCTCTCACAGTGTGTATGTCTTTCTCAGTTGATGTGTCTCTCAATGTGTGTTTCTATCTCTCAGTGTGGATCTCTCTTTCTCTCAGTGTGTGTGGGTCTCTCTGTATGTCTATGTCTCTATGTGTGTGTGTGCGAGTCTCAGTGTGTGTGTCTCACAATGTTTGTGTCTATCTCTCAGTGTGTATGTCTCTCTCAGTGTGTGTTTCTCAGTGTGTTTTTCTCCTTTTCAGTGCAGATGTCTGTCTTTCTCAGTGTTTGTGTGTCTAAGTGTGTGTGTGTCTCTGTACGTTGTATGATCCCTTTTTCACACTGTGTGTCTCTTTCAGTGTGTGTGTGTTTCTCTCTGTGTGTGTCTCTCACTGTCTCTGTTTGTGAGTCTCCCAGTGTGTCTCTCTATCAATGTCTGTGTGTGTCTGTCTCACTGTGTGTCTGCTTCAGTGTTGGGTATCTATTTGTAGTATCTATGTGTGACTCTCAGTATGTGTATCTCTCCCTTGCTATTGTGTAGGTGGGTCTCTGTGTGTTTTTGTATCTCTCTCAGTGTGGGAGTTTGTGTCTTGCTCTCTGTGTGAATGCTTCTCTCCCTCAATGTGTGTGTGTGTGTGTGTCTCGCACTCAGGAGTGTGTTTCTCTTCCTGGATGTGGGTGTCTCTCTCAGCATGTGCATCACTCTCAATTTGTGTGTCTCTGTCTGTGTCTCTCAGTATGTACATCTCTCAGTGTGTTTTTGTCTCTCTCTCAGTGTGTGTGTCTCTCTCAGTGTGTGTGTCTCTTTCAATGTGAGTGTCTGTGGTTCTTAGTGTGTGTGTGTCTCTCAATATCTGTGTCTCTCTCTCACTGTGTATTTCTCTCTCAGTATGTGTGTCTCTCAGTGTGTGTGTCTTTTTCTCTCTCTCACTGTGTGTGTAGCTAACTCTCAGTATGTGTGTATCATTCAGTGCGTGTCTGTGTGTGTTTCCGTGTGTCTCCACAGTGTCTCTGTTGGTGTGTTTTCCATTGTGTTTATCCTTCTATGTGTGTGTGTCTGTCACACTGTATGTTTGCCTCAAAGTTGTGTGTCTCTTTTTAGTGTCTGTGTGAGTCTCTCAATGTGTGTGACTCTCAGTGTGTTTGTGTCTCTCTCTCAGTATATGTGACTCTCAAAGTCTGTGTGTCTTACTCTTTGAGTGTGTGTGTCTCTGTGGGTCCCTGTGTGTGAGATTCTCTCAGTGTGTGTGTGTCTGTTTCTCAGTGTGTATCTGTGTCTTTCTGTGTGTATCTCTCTCTGTATGTGTATGTCTCTAAGTGTGTGTGTGTATCTCTCAGCATGTGTCTCACTCTCAATTTGAGTGTCTCTGTGTGTGTCTCTCAGAATATGTGTCTCTCAGTGTGTTTGTGTCTCTCTCTCAGTGTGTGTGTCTCTCTCAGTTCGTGTGTCTTGTTCAGTGTGAGGGTTTCTGATTCTGAGCATTATGTGTGTGTGTGTGTCTCTTTCTCTCTGTGTATGTCTCTCAGTATGCTTGTGTCTATCTCTCAATGTGTGTGACTCTCAGTGTTTTTGTGTCTCTCTCTTAGTGTGTGACTCTCAAGGTGTTTTTTGTCTCTTTCTAAATGTGTGTGACTCTCACAGGGTGTGTGTCTCACTCTCTGATGGTGTGGGTCTCAGTGAGTGCCTGTGTGTGTCTCTCTCTCAGTGTGTGTGTGTCTGTTTCTCAGTGTGTGTCTGTGTCTCTGTGTGTGCGTGTCTCCCTCTGTATTTGTATGTATTTCAGTGTGTGTCTCTCAGTGTGCATGTCTCTATGTTGTCTCTCTGTTTTTGTGTCTCTCAGTGTTTAAGTCTTTCTCCATGTGTGTTTCTCTCTCTCAGTGTGGATGTCTCTCTCTCTCTCAGTGTGTATGTGTGTTTCTCTCTGTATGTATATGTCTCTAAGTGTGTGTGTGTGTGTCTCAGTGTGTGTGTCTCACAATGTCTGTGTCTCTCTCTCACTGTGCAAGTCTCCATTTGTGTGTGTCTGTGTGTGTTTCTCTCTCAGTGTGGATGTCTCTCTCTCAGTGTGTCTATGTCTCTCTCTCTGTATGTGTATATCTCTAAGTGTATGTGTGTCTCTCTCAGCGTGTGTGTCACTCTCAATTTGTGTGTTTCTTGTGTGTCTCTCAGAATGTGTGTCTCTCAGTGTTTTACTCTCTCTCTCAGTGTGCATGGCTAACTCTCAGTATATGTGTGTCTCTGTGTGTGTGTGTATCTGTGTGTGTGTGTGTCCATGTGTGACTCTCACAGTGTCTCTGGTCATGTGTCTCCTGCTGTGTCTCTTTCTCATTGTTTGTCTACCCCAATGATGTATGACTATTTTTAATGTCTATGTGTATCTCAGTATGTGTGTGTCTCAGTGCGTTTGTGTCTTTCTCAAAGTGTGTGTGACTATCAGTGTGTTTGTGTCTCTCTCTCACTGTGTATGTCTCTCTTATTGGGTGTGTCTCTGAGTGTGTGTTTCTTTCTCTCAGTGTCGATCTCTATCTCTTTCTCTCGGTGTGTGTGGGTCTCTCTCTCTGTATGTCTGTGTCTCTATGTTTGTGTGTCTCAGTGTGTGTATCTCACAATGTTTGTGTCTCTCTCTCTCATTGTGTATGTCTCTCATAGTGTATGTGTTTCTCTGTGTTTTTCTCCTTCTCAGTGCAGATGTCTGTCTTTCTCAGTGTGTGTGTGTCAATCTCAGTGTGTTTGTGTCTCTGTATGTTGCATATTCCTGCTTTCACAGTGTGTGTCTCTGTCAGTGTGTGTGTGTGTTTCTCTCTGTGTATGTCTCTCTGTGACTCTCAGCGTCTCTGTTCGTGTGTCTCCGAGTGTGTGTCTCTCTCAATGTGGGTGAGTCTGTCTCATTGTGTGACTGCCTCAGGGTTGTGTGTCTATTTTTAGTGTCTCTGTGTGTCACTCAGTATGTGTGTCTGTCCCTCCCAGTTGTGTAGGTGGGTCTCTCTCAGTGCTTGTATATCTTTCTCAGTATGGGAGTTTGTGTCTCACTCTCTGTGTGTATATTTCTCTCCCTTGATGTGTGTGTGTGTCTCACTCTCAAGAGTGTGTTTTTCTTCCTGGATTTGGCTGTCTCCCTCAGCGTGTGTGTCTCTCTCTATTTGTGTGTCTCTGTAAGTGTCTCTCAGTATGTGATTCTCAGTGTGTTTTTGTCTCTCTTTCAGTGTGTGTGTCTCTCTCAGTGTGTGTGTTTCTTTCACTGTGAGTGCTTCTGGTCTAACCATGTTTGTGTTTCTCAATATCTGTGTCTCTCTCTCACTGTGTCTGTTTTTCTTAGTGTGTGTGTATATCACTGTGTGTGAATTTTTCTCTCACTCTGGGCTTGGATAACTCTCAGTGTGTTTGTATCTTTCAGTGTGTGTGAGTGTCTGTGTGTGTCTGTATGTGTCTCCACATTGTCTCTGTTAGTGTGTCTCACATTGTATCTCTCCCTCTATGTGTGTGTCTCTATCTCATTGTGTGTATGCCTCAGTGTTGTGTGTCTCTTTTGAGTTTCTGTGTGAGTCTCTCAGTGTGTGTGACTCTCAGGATGTTTTTGAGTATCTCTCAGTGTATGTGACTCTCACAGTGTGTGTCTCTATCTTTGACGGTGTGTACCTCTGTGGGTCCCTGTGTGTGTCTCTCTCAGTGTGTGTTTGTCTGTTTCTCAGTGTGTCTGTGTCTCTGTGTGTGTGTGTCTCTCACTGTATGTGTTTCAGTGTGTGTCTCTCAGTGTGCATGTCTCTATGTTGTCTCTCTGTTTTCGTGTCTCTCTCTCAGTGTGTATGTCTCTCTCAGTGTGTGTGTTTCTCAGTGTGTTTTTCTCCTTCTCAGTGGGGATGTCTCTCTCTCTCATTGTGTGTGTGTCTCTGTATGTTGGTGTTCCTGCTTTCACAATGTGTCTCTGTCAGTGTTTGTGTGTTTCTCTCTGTGTGTGCCTCTGTGTGACTCTCAGTGTCTCCATTTGTGTGTCTCCCAGTGTGTCTCTCTCTCAATGTGTGTGTGTGTCTGTCTCATCGTGTGTCTGCCTCAGTGATGTGTGTCTATTTTTTATGTTTCTGTGTGTCTCTCAGTATGTGTGTCTCTCCCTCCCAGTTGTGCAGGTGGGTCTCACTCAGTATTTGTGTGTCTCTCTCAGTGTGGGAGTTTGTGTCTCACTCTCTGTATGAATGTTTCTCTCCCTCAATGTGTGTGTGTGTCTCGCTCTCTGGAGTGTGTTTCTCTTCATGGATGTGGGCGTCTCTCTCAGCATGTGTGTCACTCTCAATTTGTGTGTCTCTGTCTGTGTCTCTCAGTATGTGTGCCTCTCAGAGTGTTTTTGTCTCTCTCTCAGTGTGTGTGTTTCTTTCAGTGTGAGCGTTTCTGGTTAATAGCGTGTGTGTGTCTCTCAGTATCTGTGTCTGTCTCTCACTTGTATGTCTCTCTCAGTGTGTATGACTCTAAGTGTGTCTGTTTCTCAGCGTGTATCTGTGTTTCTCTCTCTGTGTGTCTCTCTCCGTATGTGTATATCTCTCTCTGTATGTGTATGTGTCAGTGTGTGTCTCTCAGTGTGTGTGTCTCGATGTGTGTCTGTGTTGCCTCTCCATGTCTGTGTCTCTCAGTCAGCGTTTCAGTCTCTTTTGGTGTGTTTGTCTCTGTGAGTGTTTCTCTCTCTCAGTGTGGATGTCTCACTCACTCAATGTGTGTGTGTATCTCTCTCTGTATGTGTATGTCTCTAAGTGTGTGTGTGTTTCTCTCAGCGTGTGTGTCACTCTCAATTTGTGTGGCTCCATGTGTGTCTCAGAAAGTGTGTCTCTCAGTGTGTTTTTGTCTCCCTCTCAGTGTGTGTTTCGTTAAGTGTGAGTATTTCTAGTTCTTAGTGTGTGTGTCTCTCAATATCTGTGTCTCTCTCTCTCACTGTGCATGTCTCTCTCAGTGTGTGTGTCTCTTTATTTTGTGTGCATATTCTCTCTCTCACTGTGTGCATGGCTAACTCTCAGTGTGTTTGTGTCTTTCAGTGTGTGAGTGTCTGTTTGTGTCTGTGTGTGTCTCCACAGTGTCTCTGTTTGTGTGTCTCCCATTGTGTCTCTCCCTCTATGTGTGTGTGTCTGTCTCACTGTGTGTCTGCCTCAGCATTGTGTGTTTCTTTTTAGTGTTTATTAGAGTCTCTCAGTCTGCGTGACTCTCAGTGTGTTTGTGTCTCTCTCTGAGTGTATGTGACTCTCTCAGTCTATGTGTCTTTCTCTCTGAGTGTGTGTGCCTCTGTGGGTCCCTGTGTGTGTGTCTCTCTCAGTGTGTGTATGTCTGTTTCTCAGTGTGAATCTGTGTCTCTGTGTGTGTGTCTCTCTCTGTACGCGTATGTGTCAGTGTGGGTCTCTCAGTGTGTGTGTCTCTACGTGTCTCCGTGTTGCCTCTCCATGTTGTGTCTCTCAGTCAGTGTTTAAGTCTCTTTTTGTGTGTGTGTCTCAGTGTGTGTGTGTCTCTCCCAGTGTGGATGTCTCTGTGTGTGTGTGTATCACTCTCTGTATGTGTATGTCTCTAAGTGTCTGAGTCACTCTCAATTTGTGTGTCTCAGTGTGTGACTCTCAGAATGTGTGTCTCTCAGTGTGTGTGTCTCTGTGTGTGTGTGTCTCGTTCAGTGTGAGTGTTTCCGGTTCTTAGCCTGTGTGTGTGTGTGTGTCTCTCTCTCTCTGTATGTCTCTCAGTGTTTGTGTGTCTCCCTGTGAATGAATGTGTCTCTCCCTTGTGTGTGTGTCTCTCAGTGTGTTGGTGTCTCTCACTCAATGTGTGTGACTCTCAGTGTGTTTCTGTCTCTCTCTTAGTGTATGTGACACTCAGGGTCTTTTAGACTCTTTCTCAGTGTGTGGAACTCTCACAGTGTGTGTGTCTCGCTCTCTGATGATGTGGGTCTTGGTGAGCGTCTGTGTGTCTGTCTCTCTTTGTGTATATGTCTCAGTGTTTGTGTGTCTCCCTGTGAATGTGTGTGTATCTCTCTTGGGTGTGTGTCTTTCAGTGAGTTTGTGTCTCTCTCTCAGTGTGTGTGACTCTCAGGGTCTTTTTGACTCTTTCTCAGTGTGTGGGACTCTCACAGTGTGTGTGCCTCTCTCTCTGACGTTGTATGTCTCGGTGAGTGTTTGTGTGTGTGTCTCTCTTAGTGTTTGTGTCTATTTCTCAGTCTGTGTCTGTGTCTGTGTCTGTCTCTCTCTGTATGTGTATGAGTTTCAGCGTGCGTCTCTCAGAGTGCGTGTCTCTATGTTGCCTCTCTGTTTATGTGTCTCTCAGTGTTTAAGTCTTTCTCTGTGAGTGTTTCTCTCAGTGTGGATGTCTCTCTATCTCTCAGTGTGTGTGTGTGTCTCTCTTTGAATGTACATGTTTCTAAGTGTGTGTGTGAGTCTCAGAGTGTGTGTCTCACAATGTCTGGGTCTCTCTCTCTCTCACTGTGTATGTCTCTCTCAGTGTGTGTGTCTCTCAGTGTATGTGTGTTTGTCTCTTTCGCAGTGTCCGTGGAGAACTCTCAGCAAGTGTGTGTATTTCATTCAGGGTGTGTATCTCTTGTGTGTGTGTCTCTGTGTGACTCCCACAGTGTCTCTGTTCGTGTGTCACCCATTGTGTCTCTCCATGTGTGTGTGTTTGTCACACTGTGTGTCTGCCTCAGTGTCGTGTGTGTGCTTTTAGTGTTTGTGTGAGTGTCTCAGTGTGTCTGTCTCTCAGTGTTTTTGTGTCTCTCAGTGTGTATGAGACTCTCTATCTGTCTATGTCTCTAACTTGAGCGTGGGTTTCACCGTGTGTGTCCCAAAATGTTTGTGCCTCTCACACAGTGTGTATGTTTCTTAAGTGTGTGTCTCTCTCAGTGTGTGTGCCTCTTTCAGTGTGAGTGTTTCTGGTTCTTAGCATGTGTGTGTTTCTCTCTCTCTATGTGTATGTCTTCGTGTGTGTGTCTCTCAGTGTGTGTGACTTTATGTGTCTCGGTGTTGCCTCAACATGTTTGTGTCTCTCAGTCTGTGTTTTCGTCTCACTTTATGCGTGTCATTCTGTGTCTCTCTCTCTGTGTGGATGTCTCTCAGTGTGTGTGTGTGTCTCTTCCTGTATGTGTGTCTATAAGTGTGTGTGTGTGTCTGTCAGCATGTGTGTCACTCTCAATTTGTGTGTCTCAGAATGTGTGACTCTCCGAGTGTTTGTGTCTCTCTCTCAGGTGGTGTTTCCTCTCAGTGTGTGTTACTCATTCAGTGTGAGGGTTTCTGGTTCTTAGCATGTGTGTGTGTCTCTCTCTCAGGGAATATGTCTCTCAGTGTGTGTGTGTGTGTGACGCCCTGTGAATGTGTGTCTCTCTCTCTTCTGTGTGTCTCTCAGGGTGTTTGTGTCTCTCTCTCAGTGTGTGTGAATCCCTCATTCTGTGTGTCTTGCTCTCTGAGTGTGTGTGTCTCTGAGGGTCCCTGTGTGTGTGTCTCTCTGTTTTTTGTGTCTGTTTCTCAGTGTATAACTGTGTCTCTCTGTGTGTGTGCCTCTCTGTATGTGTATGTGTCAGTGTGTGTCTCTCACTGTGTGGCTCTATGTGTCTCTGTGTTGCCTCTCCATGTTTGTGTCTCTCGGTCAGTGTTTCAGTCTCTTTGTGTGTGTGTCTCCGTGTGTGCCTCTTTCTCTCAGTGTGGATGTTTCTCTCTCAGTGTGTGTGTATGTATCTCTCTCAGTGTATCTGTATGTCTTTAAGTGTGTGAGTCATGCTCAATTTGTGTGTCTCAGTGGGTGTCTCTCAGAATGTGTGTCTCTCAGTGTCTGTGTCTCTCTCTGTGTGTGTGTCTCATTCAGTGTCAGTGTTTCTGGTACTTACCCTGTGCGTGTGTGTGTCTCTCAGTGTGTGTGTGTCTCACTGTGAGTGTGTGTGTGTCTGTCACTTCTGTGTCTGTCTCTCAGTGTATTTGTGTCTCTCTCTCAAAGTGTGTGACTGTCAGTGTGTGTGTGTCTCTCTCTAAGTGTATGTGACTCTCTCTGTGTGTGTGTCTCATTCAGTGTCAGTGTTTCTGGTACTTACCCTGTGCGTGTGTGTGTCTCTCAGTGTGTGTGTGTCTCACTGTGAGTGTGTGTGTGTCTGTCACTTCTGTGTCTGTCTCTCAGTGTATTTGTGTCTCTCTCTCAAAGTGTGTGACTGTCAGTGTGTGTGTGTCTCTCTCTAAGTGTATGTGACTCTCTCTGTGTGTGTGTCTCATTCAGTGTCAGTGTTTCTGGTACTTACCCTGTGCGTGTGTGTGTCTCTCAGTGTGTGTGTGTCTCACTGTGAGTGTGTGTGTGTCTGTCACTTCTGTGTCTGTCTCTCAGTGTATTTGTGTCTCTCTCTCAAAGTGTGTGACTGTCAGTGTGTGTGTGTCTCTCTCTAAGTGTATGTGACTCTCTCTGTGTACAGTGTATGTGACTCTCTCAGTCTGTGTGCCTTGCTCTCTGAGTGTGTGTGCCCCTGTGGGTCCCTGTGTCTGTGTCTCTCTCAGTGTGTGTGTGTCTGTTTCTCAGTGTGTCTGTGTGTCTGTGTGTGTATCTCTCTCTGTATGTATATGTCTCTATACTGTGTGTGTGTGTCTCCCAATTACTGTGTCTGTCTCCCACTGTGTATGTCTCCCTCAGTGTGTGTCTCTCAGCATGTGTGTGTTTGTCTCTCTCTCTCTCAGTGTGTGTGGAGAACTCTCAGTGTGTGTGTGTGTCTTTACGGTGTGTGTTTCTGTGTGTGTGTGTCTCTGTGTGACTCCTACAGTGTCTCTGTTGGCGTGTCTCCCATGTGTTTCTCAATGTGTGTGTGTCTGTCTCACTGTGTGTCTGCCTCAGTGTTGCGTGCCTGTTTTTAATGATTGTGTGAGTGTCTCAGTGTGTCTGTCTCTCAGGGTGTTTGTGTCTCTCAGTGTGTCTGAGTCTCTCTCTCTGTATGTCTATGTCTCTAAGCCTGTGTGTGGGTTTCAACGTGTGTGCCTCCCAATGTTTGTGCCTCTCACTCAATGTGTATGTCTGTCTCAGTGTGTGTGTCTCTCAGTGCCTGTTTCTCCTTCTCTGTGTGGATGTCTGCCTCATTGTGTGTGTCTCTCTCAGTGTGTCCGTGTCTCTGTATATTGCGTGTTCGCTCTTTCACAGTGTGTGTCTCTCTCTCTGTGTCTCTCTCAGTGCGTGTGTCTCTCTCAGTGTGAATGTTTCTGGTTCTTAGCGTGTGTGTGTCTCTCTCAGTGTTTATCTCTCTCAGTGTGTGGGTGTCTTCCTGTGAATATGTGTGTCTGTCTCTTTTGTGTGTCTCTCAGTGTGTGTGTCCCTCTCAATGTGTGTGACTCTCAGTGGGTTTGTGTCTCATTCTCATTGTATGTGACCCTCTCTGTCTGTGTGTCTTGCTCTCTGAGTGTCTTTGCCTCTGTGTGTCCCTATGTGTGTGTCTCTCTCAGTGTGTGTGTGTGTCTGTTTCTCAGTGTGTATCTGTGTCTCTGTGTGTGTGTCTCTCTCTGTATGTGTATGTATTTCAGTGTGAGTCTCTGAGTGCATGTCTCTATGTTGTCTCTCTGTTTTTGAGTCTCTCTCTCAGAGTTTAAGTCATTTTCTGTGAATGTTTCTCTCTCTCACTGTGTTTGTCTCCCTATCTCTCAGTGTATCTGTGTGTCTCTCTCTGTATATATGTCTCTATGTGTGTGTTTGACTCTCAGTGTGTGTTGCTCACAATATCTGGGTCTCGCTGTCACTGCGTATGTGTCTCTCAGTGTGTGTGTCTCTCAGCATGTGTGTGTTTGTCTCTCTCTCTCAGTGTTTTTGGAGAAGTCTCAGTGTGTGTGTGTGTGTGTGTGTGTGTGTGTGTGTGTGTGTGTGTGTGTGTGTGTCTTTCAGGGTGTGTGTTTCTGTCTCTGTGTCTCTGTGTGACTCCCACAGTGTCTCTTTTCGGGTGTCTCCCTTTGTTTCTCTCAATGTGTTTGTGTCTGTCTCACTGTGTCTGCCTCAGTGTTGTGTGCCTGTTTTCAGTGTTTGTGTTAGTCTCTCATTGTGTCTGCCTATCAGTGTGTTTGTATCTCTCAGTGTGCGTGAGTCTCTCTCTCTGTATGTCTATGTCTCTAAGCCTGTGTGTGGGTTTCACCCTGTGTGTCCCACGATGTTTGTGCCTCTCACTCAGTGTGTATGTCTCTCTCAGTGGGTGCGTCTCTCTCAGTGAGTGTGCCTCTCAGTGTCTGTTTCTCATTCTCTGTGTGGATGTCTGTCTCATTGTGTGGGTCTCTCTCAGCGTGTTTGTTTCTCTGTATATTGTGTGTTCACTCTTTCACAGTGTGTGTCTCTCACATGTATGTCCCTCTCAGTGAGGGTGTCTCTTTCACCGTGAGTGTTTCTGGTTCTTAGCATGTGTGTGTCTCTCTCAATGTATGTGTATGTGTCTCAGTATGTGTGTCTCTCAGTGTGTGTGTCTCTATGTGTCTTTGTGTGCCTCTCCATGTTTGTGTCTCTCAGTCTGTGTTTTAGTCTCTGTGTGTGTGTGTGACTCTGTCTGTTTCTCTCTCTCTCTGTGGATGTCTCTCTCTCACTCAGTGTGTGTGTATCTCTTTCTGTATATGTGTCTCTAAGTGTGTGTGTGTCTCTGTCAACGTGTGTGTCAGTCTCAATTTTTGTGTCTCCATATGTGTGTCTCACAATGTGTGACTCTCCGAGTGTTTGTGTCTCTCTCTCAGGGTGTGTGTCTCTCTCAGTGTGTGTTACTCATTCGGTGTGAGTGTTTCTGGTTCTTAGCGTGTGTGTGTCTCTCTCTCAGGGACCATGTCTCTCAGTGTGTGTGTGTGTCGCCCTGTGAATGTGTGTGTCTCTCTCTTCTGTGTGTCTCTCAATGTGTGTGTCTCTCAGCGTGTGTGTGTTTGTCTCTCTCTCTCTCAGTGTGTGTGGAGAACTCTCAGTGTGTGTGTGTGTCTTTATGGTGTGTGTTTCTGTGTGTGTGTGTCTCTGTGTGAATCTTACAGTGTCTCTGTTGGCGTGTCTCCCATGTGTCTCTCAATGTGTGTGTGTCTGTCTCACTGTGTGTCTTCCTCAGTGTTGCATGCCTGTTTTTAATGATTGTGTGTCTCAGTGTGTCTGTCTCTCAGGGTGTTTGTGTCTCTCAGTGTGTCTGAGTCTCTCTCTCTGTATGTCTATGTCTCGAAGCCTGTGTGTGGGTTTCACCCTGAGTGTCCCACAATGTTTGGGCCTCTCACTCAGTGTGTATGTCTCTCTCAGTGGGTGCGCCTCTCTCAGTGAGTGTGCCTCTCAGTGTCTGTTTCTCTTTCTCTGTGTGGATGTCTGTCTCATTGTGTGTGTCTCTCTCAGTGTGTTTGTGTCTCTGTATATTGTGGGTTCACTCTTTCACAAAGTGTGTCTCTCTCGTGTATGTCCCTCACAGTGTCAGTGCACTGACACTCCAACACTCCTACTGTAACCCCACAACCCCGTCCTGTGTTGCACTGTTCACTGTGACCATGGGATGTCTTTCCACCTTCCTCATGTGACGGCAGCTCCAGGACAGTCGCTCTAGGTGTGGGGGTGTCCTGCTTCTCCTAGTGTCCCCACTGCTAACACAGCATTTCACAGAGAGATTCTCCACAAAGATCTTCGGAAGACACGAGCCAGTGAGCAGGGGGCTCAATTCGTTATCTGCTACTTCCTAAAATAACCCAGGCAAATCCAAATAAACAGAGATAATTTAGTTTTGAAAAGGACACACAAGAAGGACAGAACCATGAATTCACTACAATTGCTTTTATCATCTAATTCTTCCCCCATCAATATTACTGCAATGTGAGCTCACTTTTACAAAACAGTTCTAATTCCAATTCCATTGCATCCTGTTCGGGACCACAAAACACAATGGAAGAGTCTCCAATCTCTTTTCCCAAACAGCGAAGCTCTTGTTCTGAACTGGGTAAGTTCAAACACACTGTGATCAACATCATTCACTAAGTTAAGACACTGAAGTTTACTTAGCCTTCTATGAAAACAATCATAAAAAAAGAAAACAATCAAAGTTTGAAAGTTCTCTAAGGAAAACAGATGAATCTCCACGTCATCATAGAGAACAGGAACCCAAAGATGCTATACACCAGTTTCCCCAACTGGCCTGGGCCAGCACATCTGAGAAGGCTGACCTCTCCCTCTTCAATCACAGAGGGAAGGATCACCTGGATGCTGCTCTGGCTCAGGCCGCCTCATCCTCCTCCCTTGCAGCCTATGTAGACAGGGGCGGGAATGCCCTCAAAGCCCTTTGTTTGACCCTGAGCAGAAATGCCACGACGTCCCCCTTGCTGGACTCCGCGTAGGCCTGGGGACCCCACAGGAACTCAGAGCATCACAGAGGGAAGGATCACCTGGATGCTTCTCTGGCTCAGGCCGCCTCATCCTCCTCCCTTGCAGCCTATGTAGACAGGGGCGGAAAGGCCCTCAAAGCCCTTTGTTTGACCCTGAGCAGAAATGCCACGATGTCCCCCTTGCTGGACTCCGCGTAGGCCTGGGGACCCCAGAGGAACTCAGAGCACGCAGGGAGGCTGTCAGGCACTTGCCGGTATGCCAGGTACCCCTCCTGTACCCACATGTGGGTAAGCAGCTCTCTGGGCTCCCCAAAGTTGCAGTGCTCACTCTCGACACAACCCACGCTTCCTGCTGAGTGCTCCCCAGACCTCCCTCAGGGGCACGGGCTCCATTCCACATGATGAGGATGAGGACCAGTACCAGGAGGCTGGCCTTGGGCAGGCCTGCCCACTGTAGACCATCACATCATAGGCGAGGCCCACAGTGGGGACCATGATGTAGAGGTCCTCCCTGGGTTCCACCTCCTTCACCTCCACACCACAGACCAGCTGCAGGCTCTGTGAGGCTTGGCTGAAGACCACCTGAAAGCGCTCCTGGTTC